>NW_010729164.1:142109-168293 GCF_000365185.1 Nelumbo nucifera
GACATACCCTTCTTTATGCGCTAGGCGACGTATTTGGGACACTCTTTCTTCATGTGTCCTCCTTTCTTGCAGAAAAAACAGGTAAATCCATCACCTTGCTTCTTCGCCTTTTTCTGCGTGGGTGTTCCATTTGCAGTATCCTTAGTCCTCTTCTTTTTATTATTCTGAGAGGTTGATGCTAAGTAAGCACTTTCCATCTTTTCTCTCTAGATTCTTTCTTCTTCTTGCACATATTGAGAAATGAGCTCATTAAGAGTCAATTTCTCCTTTTGAGTATTATAACTCACCTTAAATTGACTGAATTGTGCAGGAAGAGAAATAAGAACTAAATGCATGAGCAAATCATCATTTATCTCTAACTTTAGTGCCTTTAGTTTATCCGCAAGATTCGACATTTCCAGTATGTACTCCCTTATATTTCCTTTTCCCTTGTACCTCATAGAAATTAGAGTAGCTAAAAGGTTGGTAGTCTCCGCTTTCTCATTCTTGGCGAAACACTGTTGTATCGCCACAAGGGATTCCTTAGCATTATTGCTCTCAGAAATAGAGCCCCGAAACGCTTCCGGTATGGGACATTTCATAATCATCAGACTCATGCGATTAGAGCGATCCCATTTCTCAACTTTGGCCTCATTGGAATTGTCCTCAGTCGGGATGGGTCGCTCCGTCCTTAACTCAAGGTCTAAATCCATGTAGCCGAGAACGATTTCCACATTCTCTTTCCAGATCTTAAAGTTTGTACCATTCAGCATAGGAATGGCACTGATTTGAGCAAAAACATTATTTGCAGTTGCTGAAACTGAATAGAGAACAAAAGCAACATATAATCAATAATAATATAAATTACAAAGGCAAGATACCCAACACAACTTGACATTTAGTGTTTGCACAGAAACATCAATTGTAAATGGTACTCTCAACGCAACAATCAAACATTGATAATAAATCCTGTCAAACAATAGCCTTTCTTTGGACCGACTACTATTCACATGGATAATAGCTTTACGATATCAATATTTATCATCGCATGTGTGTTCACTGCCCAGCCAAACATCAACCTTCCTTTGGGCCGACCAATGTCCGCATGGACAATGAGCACACAAAATCTTTATATTTCAAATCAAATTAATTTTACATTGCAGATGCTACTTTGGTAACATGCTGCTTCAATCAATTTAATTTGAAAAGAAAAAAAAAGTATTCATCCAAAACTGTATTCATCGCATGCATGACAAAGTCAAAAAAAGGTTCAAGGTTACTTCCATGCAAAAGGAGAGAAAAACGGACGCATGCAAATTGCTTACGTGCATGCAAATCACAATTCAAAAAGAAAAATATATTTTTTTGAGTCGGTTTTGTAGACGCTCGAATCACTGATGTGAATTCTTGGGTTCTAGAGACGCATCGCAACACTGATGCATCGTTGTTTTTTTTTTTTTTTTTGGTTCTAGAGATGCATCGCAACACTGATGCGTCTTCCCCCTTTTTTTTTGGTTGACTGAAACAGCATTGAATCATCACAATGCGTCTTTGTTTTTTTTTTTTTGTCGAAACAACCTTGCTTCATGGCTGTTTGGTAAGCACACAGCCGAACAACTGTATCCTCAATCGAGACGCAACCACAAAGAAATCGATTCAGAAAAAAAACGGTAATCCTAATAACCCAACATGATATAAGGCTCTGATACCACTTGTGAGAAAATAAAGGGGGAGCAAGCAATCCTAATCTTGTAGAATCATACCAATACCATACAATACACGAAGAACAAGAAGCCACGTTGCACCCCAAAGTATATCATGTTGTAGTTATCAAGGAGGTTCGAATATAAATACATGTATCCATCGTAGTAGTTGAAACCCTTTCGGATTGAGTGATGAATCAATGCTTTTGTCGATTGGTGTGATTTTCCTCAGTTAAATCTTCCTTCTTCCTTAGGTTTTCTCAGCTCTTTGACTCTAATGGGGTAGAGTAAGGAGGGCGGGTAAATGATTTAACATATTGGGAACCATAACTTAGGAGCCTTTATATTTTGACCTAATAGGATCCCATTAAGCATATATGGGCCAAAATGTGGTATCCACTCATTAAGCCCCATACCCTTTTGTTGAAGTCTACGGACTTTGCATAAATGCATCACTTGATTTAACCCATTTACAAGATAGCCCATCAATGCAATTGTTTCACTGAATATGTAAGCCCACTTAAGAGAGATTAAAACCTAACAACTCAAGGAATAGAAACAAAAGTATAATAGGTGTGGCAACCCATTAAAGTGAAGACCCTGAGCATCACATATGACTAAAGCGCAATATTATTATTAAGCCAAGGAACCGAATTTTTGGGCCATTTGGTGACGAGTAATCCATTAAGTGATCACTTCTTCAACTAGTACTGACTAAACGAAGCAAAAAAATTATTAATATAACCAAGTTAGAGGCAAATGAGTCAGATTAAACTTTAAAAAGTAGTTGTGTTAAAAAGTGAAATCAGACTGAACGTTGAAGAATCAAACTTCCATTAATGCACGAGACTATTAATTCTCAACACAATATAGAGAGAGTCCACCATGGTCCACCATGGGACTTTTACGCTTTGAAAAATGAATAGTCTTTGAGTTCTCATGCAACTAATACGATAACCTACTGACCTGACCTGTCAACTCCTCTACCAGCAGCGGTTCTTGCCGACACAGGGTACTGTTTCTCCATATAAATATATTAATCAACGCAGCTCTTAGTCTTAATTTGAATGCATATGATTTGATTTTGTATAATAAAAATGAGAATAAAATACAACTTCTAAAATTGCAGCACCGTTATGGTATTGCACAGTTGCATTTATATTAAGGAAAAAAGGGTGAATTACGGATGCAAGGATCCCTGGAGGAGATATCAGCCACTGAATGATGGATGACTTGTCCATTAATAGATTTGCATTCAAAATCATGGAAGGTGGCTGACGGGAATGTTGTTTACAAGTTGGGTTTGGATAGAGATGCATCATCTGTATATAGGAACCATGCATAAAGTAAAATTATTTGCTTTTGTATGCAATTATAGAGTAGAAGAGCCAAGGGCATATGGAAAAGGGCTACTTATTGAATGGAAGTAATAAGAAATGATTTAAACACTCATGCATTATCTCATCAATAATATAATGATGATATGTCATTGAATAAAATGAAATGATGAAATAAGATTCCTGTAGCCGACCCCATATGGTTGGTACAAAGCTTAGATGATGATGATCTTAGAAATATATGATGGCGCCCTCGATTGAATCCCATCTCCTAGCTACAATCATCATAGAATGCTGGTCTTTGCCTTTCTCCCTACTCCAGAGCAACAATTAGTTAAAAGAGAGATCATGGATTTTCTTTTGACGAGCTGTTCAAACTTTTCTCAAAGACAATACCAAGGTTTTTAAAATCGAATCAGATAATGAATCGGTTAAGGTTTGGTTCCCAGGTTGCATAGTCTAACCATTCAAACCGAACAGACGACCCATTTTGACACAAAAAAAAGGTTAAACCTCTGAATGGTACGAATGAATTGACCGTCCAAATCAATAGTTTACTGACCAAAAATCAATGATTTTTGATAAAAGAACAGTTTTAAGGTAAAATGGACCTGACCGGTCCTGATTTTCCAGTCAGACCATCCAGTCCAGTCTGGCCATGGATCGTAAAAAAGATGCTATATTCATTTTCAAACTTCAAAGTCATATTTCTACTCTCTGCATGGCTTAATATTAAACAATTTGGTTTGCTTGGCTCTAGAGAGATTTTGGTATTTTTAAATCAAGGAACACCCCTCACCTACCAAGCATAGAAGGAAGAAGAAACGCTCACCAGCTCATGCACAAACCTGTATATATTATTGTGGCACTGTGAATTGTAATTCCAAATGTTTTCAATCTATCATTGTCAAGACTCAAGAGTAACAATATGGGAAATCACATCAACCCCCATTTGATTTGAGATTTGAGAAACCACGGCACGATTTCAGGCCATCTAGTATAGCATCTTTAATAAAGCTGGTACCTAACCTAACTTACTAAAATTTTTCTCTGTCATCAGTGTGGTCCAGTTAATTAAACCACCTCCATTTACTGAAATCAGGTTGTGAAATGAATCTGGGTTGATGAAGAAAAAGAAAATGAAGAAAGGAAAGGTATCTTTTCAAGTTGGGTCCTGTTCCGATTCGACGTCGTTTCAAGTATGGTTCTAGAGCACTACATGCAAAGTGACTAAGTGAGCGCCACCCAGATTTATTGCAGTCAGCACACAAGCAAGCAGCTGCAGCAACCATATGTATCTTGCACTAATAATCTTAATTAATTCAATGTCCCCTAACTTTCTTCTACCCTGTTAGAAATCTGTCAAAGTGACCAATCTCCAATTATATGGTTAGCTATTTCACCCTTATCTGGAGATTTTATTCTTCATCATCAATTGGGGTTAGTGATGAAATAATTAAGACTTCTTGCATCACAAATCATTTCAGAATTATTTTCTTACCAAGTTGAACAGGGTATATGATTAAAGCTTCTCCAAGTCATGAGGATTTTGGTCTCTCATCAGTTTATTACTCTACTGATGAATCATAAATTAATCAGCAATTCCTACTTGATGTGCGGGATATCAAACTAGACTGAGTCTTGAGTCTTGCAATTCACGTAAATATATGATAATTATTAATCTTCCCGTTTACTCACATGACAATCTTAGCCCTTGTACAAATTGAGATCGCAATTTGACCCGTCTCCACACCCCGCTCCGCCTCACCCGTTGGAATGGTTTTTTTTTTTTTTTTATTACTGATTGTGGTTCAGAGAAATCCGAAACTTTCGGGATTGGGGATGGGGCACCCCGAACCCGAACCTGTCCTGACTATATTATGTAACATAATATATATAATTATTAATATATTATACAAAATAATTCTATATAGATTTAAAAATAAATTTATAAGCATAGAAGTAGGAATGATCGGGGGCGGGGTGGGGTAAATTTGGGATTCCCGTAGAATTTTTTGCCTCATCGGGATTCGGGGTGGAGACGAGGCGGGTTATTTGAGTTTGGAGTCGGGGACGGGGCAGGAAAAACCCGGCCCCAAACCCATTCCATTGCCATTCGGCTTCGGCCCATTCCTATGTACAAAAATAAGAAAGAAAAAGGAAGAACAAACTGTGCAAATAGGAATTTTTAAAAGAAAAAAAAATGGTTTTATTATAGCAGAAAAGATAAAATATTTGGTTTAACAAGAACTTTCCTCGGTGACTAGATAAAATATTTTTGATTTGAAATGATCCCGCCACAGTCCACCACCAAGTCATTAGTTCATAAATCATAACCCACCTGATGAAAGGAATCAAAGAGAAATTTCTCGATTCCACACCACTTGTTACGGACGAATCAATCCATAAAGAAGAAGACAAATATGATTATGTAATGATCTTCCCCATATAACCCCACATATCACGGGACTTGGGAGCCTTCGAAATCGGTTTAGTCTTGAGCAACAGAGACCGAAAGAACGGTTGTTAGAAACGTTTAAATTCGTAAGTCTTTGGGTTACAAGGTGAAGGCTAGAGACGAGACGATGGTCAGTAACAGATGGAAAGAAGAAATTAAGGAAGAGCTCCGTCGCCCTTTATTTTCACCGTTTCACGTACTTTTCTTTTGTCAAACATACACCTGTGTTATTCAAAATTTTGCCTTCCTTTTTTGACCTCGACACCCTTATAAAGGCAGCGCCATCCATCAACCCACCCATCCAACAAAAAAACTCTCGTACTTATCTTTATCTTACATCCACCATCCCAGAAGAGAGAGCTAAAGAAACCTAGCTAAGAGAGTTATCAGCCAGAAATTGCTCATTAGAGCTCTCCAGTAACCAAAAGCAAGGCTGTATTGAGAGAAGTACAGAACTACAGACAAATGGGTAACAGTTTAGGCGGAAGAAAAACGGCCAAGATCATGAAGATTGACGGAGAAACGTTCAAGTTAAAGGCTCCGGTGCGAGTTGGGGATGTAGTTAAGGACTACCCAGGTTTCGTTTTAATGGAATCTGAGGCAGTTAAGCACTTTGGTATCCGAGCAAAGCCGTTGGAGCCACAACAGGAACTGAAGCCCAGGAAGCTCTATTTCCTAATTGAACTGCCGACGCTTCCTCAGCAGAAGGTGGCCAGAAGGGTGCGTTCTGGCATACAGATGAGCGCCAAGGACAGGCTGGAGAGTCTAATGCTGTCCCGGAGGTCTACTTCCGACCTTACCATCTTAAAATCCACCAGCGTCATCCCCGACGAGTCCGGACCAGAATCGCCGTCCGGGGCTCTGCGGGTTAAGCTAAGGCTGCCTAAATCACAGGTGGCCAAGCTGATGGAAGAGAGCAGTGATCCCAGCGAGGCAGCTGCGAAGATCATGGACCTTTGCCTCTCGAAGAACAACGGCAACGGCAACGTCGATGGAGTTGCAGGCAGGAGCAATGAGGGGTCGCTCTTGCAGCAACAAACGCAGTGGAAGCCTGGTCTAGGCAGTATCACCGAGACGAGTTGCAAACCGCGTGAGGTATGTTGCTCTGTCTTAACTCGTCGAGTCACACCGAGTTTCCGTTCCGATGATCACTGGGATGACGTTTTATTAGATGAGATAGGTGTGAATCCCAAAGAGGAAGAGAATAAACAACAAAGTTTGGTGGACCTAGGCACTTTAATTTGATTATAACTAAAATAAATTAGCGGACCCATGAACCATGATTGACTTTTTGGGCCTACGCCCACTACGTTCCTTTGTGGAGTTTTCCAAATGGGTTGTGCTTACTCAAGAAAGATTGGGCCCCCAACCCTTAGATTGGAATCCCTTGCTTCCAACGAACCCAATCTCATGGTTGTGGTTCATTTAGCTTGGAAGCAACTCTCGTGTGAATTAGTTCTTTTATCTTTTTTAGTGGAGGAATCTGGGGTCGTTGTCTGGTACACAAAGGACAGTGTACCGTCCTTTTGGGCTTGAAAAAATGTCGACCGCGTGCAAGTAGATGGGACCCGAAAAATCAATCCACCAAGGAGATCCACTCAAAGCCAACCCGGCCCATTGATTTACGAGACCATAATAGTGCATTAGTGTGCATTGTGGAATTAATTAGCACAACAAAGCCAACCCGGCCCATTCAACTTTATACATGATGAAGATTGCATAGAGTAGGCTGCTCTGCTGCCGTGGCTAAATAGCTCTCTCCTACTCTCTCTCTTCTATCAATCTCAAGGTGGGAAAGAAAAGCAGTAGAAAACCAAGGTTTAAGCTTAGACCATTTCAGACCTTTTATCCGTTTATAACATAAGTTTTTTTTTTTGGTAAAATAAATCGTCAGAATCTTCAGAAAATTTTCTGAAATTTTAACCAATTTTTTTATATGATACCACAAAGGCTTTGATCAATTACAACCCTTGGTGAATTTTGGTGAAAATCCATTTAACTGATTCCTACTTTTATGATGCCGGTTTATTGATTGTAAGATTTTTCATATCAAATCTTTCTTAAACCTTTTGTGAAACCAAAACTTCACCAACATCTAGAAACTTATAATTTCTTTTTTATCATCCAAGTCTCAAGACGTAATGGAATTATACTAAATGAGACCGTTTTCCATCAAATCATCATCACTCATGACTATTTCCATATGAAACGTTTCCGATCCTTATTGACACCTGTTCCTGTTCGTCCTCTATCCCCTCAAATTTGAAAACGACTCTAGGGATCCATGTCTCATTCATTAACCACGAGATAAGACGCTTAGTTTTACAAGGAAAAATTCTGTCTTAATCTGATTTTTAATTCCTTCCGTGAAATATTAGACATTGGAGGTAAATGGGAAAGAAACACAGCCACACACAGGTTAGTTGATAACAACTGACAAATTAACTGTCAAGCCTGCCGAGGTGGCTTGACAAAGACGTGGTCATTTTATACACAAATCATGTAATGACACGTGGTAAACATGTAATAAACAGTCAGTGACGTCGATCCAATTCCGATGTAGGAAGCTTAATCCAAAACGTCTCAAAGTCAAATATTTGACCTATTTTCCATCTATCTAATCTCTTTTTTTAACGGCCAACAATAATTCAACACATACAACGGTGATGGGCCATGATTGATTGCCGTGAACCCTAATCAATTAATGTTTGACTTTTAGCCCACCGATCTAGAGCCTAAGTGAAGACAGCTCCAATTTCCCGGGCCCTCTGCATGTGCACATGTTTGTGTACAACTGTGGAATCACGATTCCTTTGGAAGTTTCACATGGCTAATCACGAATTCACGATCATTTTAGGGGAAAAGGGGGGGGGGGGTTGGAACTTGGAACTTGGAAGTCATTGACCCAGATCCGAAAACCCGGAAGTTTTGGGTAATTGGTTAGCGACGCCAAGATCCAACATGGAAGCAAATACTAAATAGTGTTTGTGTAGTTATGTGGTGAGAGTGGGTTATGTGATTTCTTTTGCCTTTTATTATTATCTTATTGATTTCTTCAGGAATCATGATCTCTCCTAATTAATTCTTGTGATTGGTGTGTCTTAATTTGCAGAAACGAGTTGGGTTTTCGCCAATTGTAGAAGGAGAATGTGCCTAGCAAGCAAAAGCAAGGAGAAGCTAATTACTAATGAACCCTTCATTAACTACTGTAATGTCCTAGTGGATCGGAGCTACAACAGTTGAAGGGAGGGTGTATTTAGGATATCTCTCTTTCTCTCATTCCAACCCCAACTTCTTTCTATGTCCTCTCTCCTCTCTGCGTATATGACGGTTCATATGTATAGTTCACTGTATGCGCAAGTGAACAGTGTTTTTTCAGCTGTTTGAAGAAATTGCAAAGGAAAGAAGAGTAAAATCTTAATTACTATATATATATATATATATATATAATTATGTTTATGAAGCGCGAGCTTCCAGAAACATGCAAGAAACAATATCTACTTCAAACTTGAAAGGCCTGTTAATTTCTTTTTCATGGTCTAAGTCAAGTCTAAATCCCCCTCCATTCACGGGAAAATGGGTTACATGCATATATATTTCTGACTATTAAAAATGGAAACTTGTATCAATCATTTTGATCATTTTGTTACGTACTTGACCAATACATCAAAAGCCAAATATTGGAACCTGTCAAGTCAAGCCATTTAGGCTATATTTGGATGTGATGTAAATCAAAGAATCAATGTAAAACTTATATCGGTCCTGTTTTGTATACGTTTGATAAATGAATATAATTATTATCAACGCAAAACTATACATCAGTTAAGTTTTTGTATGCATTTGGATGAAATATAATTTTACGTCGATAATAGATATAAAACATTATCACCTTTAAGGTTTTACATCGATAATCCATGTAAAAACTACGTCACCTTTTTAGGGTACAATAGTAGATGGCCCTTTCCTTTCCCTTATGCGGGCTTCACATGTACTACTCTATTTCAGGTAGCCCTTTCTATGGTTGGAACCATGAGATATAGTATTTGACCAATCCACTAAAAACCCTAAGATGGTCCGAATGCATCAAGCCAAGCTGTTTAACCTCTCGGGCCATAACACAATTCTACATTTCTCAAAATGAATATAGCACTAATTACTTTGAACATCATTAGCAATTTGACGACATTTAAGACAGTATTATACACGGAAAATTAAGCTCGAATATGATCGATTCTAAAGATTAAAAATAATAAAAAAAGGGTTGGTCCACTCAAAATAGTGTAACATAACAGAATATCAAAATTGATGTTCCAAATGTTTTTATTTTACAAACAAGACAAAGCATGGCACATCTTATATCTAAATATATGTTATAATATATTAGATACATCATATCATACATGTTTTGTGGAAAAGCAAATTTTCCTCACTTTCACAAAGCAAGTTCTCACACATGAGTGATGTAACCATGGTTTTATTGGTCCATGTTGGTTGACATTGCAACGCCACGCTGAGTATATTTTCAAAGAACTTGTACTGTTTAGAAAAATGATTTCAAACTTTTCAACTGTAAAGGTTTTATGCGTTCATATTCACATTTGAACCTCTAAAATGAACTCATTTCAGGAGTCAATGAACAATGAAACGTGCTCATTTTAATTAGGACTCTTACGAAATGAGTTCCTTAATTAAATTCCATTTTCGATTAATATTTGGATGATAGCTGTATTTAGAGTGACCTAATTACATCTTAATCTACAAAACAAAAGTGCACTTTTGTCAAACTTTGACACCCTTTTCTTACTTACTCAACATGAATTAGCCACTCTTCGCTTTGGATCACCAAGGAATTCAAGATTGCAGCATATTCCACTCCTTAAGAAGCCACTTCCAAGGAACTGAAAACATACACCCTTCACCCCAATAAATTCAAAACCTCTCAAAGTTGTGGAATTGGATACACAGAGTTACACACAAAGAATTCAATCCAAGGATTTGCAGAATCCTCCCTGCCCCACTGTACCTGCCCAACCTTTGTCATTTTTTGCATAAAATGGCCACTCTCAGACTTGAATCCTGTAGTCTCACGCTTGTCTCCTCGAGGTTTAACCTTTGCACGGAGCAATGGCCCTTGTTGTGGGTCTGGGACTAGTGATAGTCTTGCATCATGATAGGAATTGAAAGGCATTTTTGTTTAGTAGTTGTTGTCTTCTATCAAATCCTTAGGGGCCTACGAACAGTGTTTTTGGCCACTCGTTCCAAAGTAATCTTTAATGCTAACAGTAGGCATTTAATAAATTCAGTCCCTATGAAAGTAATTGAATTGACCAGACCCTGTGCCAACTTCCAAGGTTAAATGCCAAGGAAAATGAGACAAGGTGACCCTTCTAGCATTAAAATTTGGCAGTATTCTCTACAGTCCTTTCATGGACGTAAAATGCTTGCCTCTGTCTCTAGCTATGAATAAGAGCCGACTGGAATTAAATCATCTAATTAAGATTGTTCCATCACTAGACTTCAAACTATTGAATCTATTCGTTGGATGTTCTTATCAACTTGTAGAGCAATTAAAGACCAGTGGTTGGCTGTTTAATGTGTTTCACGGCAACTTACTTTGACAAGTCTAATTTGTTTTTTCTCAAATGATATTTCCAGCAAGCTGTGGAAGAAATGCATGTTGTTCATCAATGTTTCCTTTGTCTAATCTTGGGCTGACTAGAACAAGTTAGAAAAACAAGAATTATCTGTTCTAGCTAGTTTGTTAGAAAATAAAAACCTATTCAGGGACCTCATTTAATAGGTTAAGCTTTCCCTGAGATGGTATATCAAGTGGTCTACTGTTCGATCCTCACTACCCCATCTTAATTAATGAGTTTATGCACAAAGTATGGATGGGCCTGTTCTTGTCCATGCTTCTTCAAGCCCAAGAGGCTTTCGCATGAGGGGGCGTCTTAGAGACTAGAAACCTATTCAGTGACCCAACCTAATAGAGAGAGGTTTAATAGTGGCTTAGATTCCTTGTCATGTCAAGCATTTCTTTGTAATGCCAGACAAAAGACCAACAGGTGAGGTCGAAAAGAGTTGGCTTGGTGCTGAAGGAACTTATTTCCATCCGCAGGAATGATCTGAAATCTGATCCAATTAAGCCATATTCAGATCTGAAATATATATAAGACCAATTGTAATTAGTCAGGTTTAACCCAGATCCATCCCAATCCAATCTGAGTAAAATTCAAATTGGACAAATTGGTTTATATATTGTACTTTACAGACCAAACTATGCATGACCGCCAAAATTGATCAATGCCGGCGAACTATTGGCGGTCTTTCTTTCCCGGTATAGCCACCATCGGGGAAAATCATGACCGCCGACAAATCTGTACAAAACTGCCGGCCTAGGTGGCATCAATTTGGACTCCTAAATTAAGTATTGTCGGCGGTTTGTCAGAATTGCCGCCTTATCCTTTATTATACCGGCAGTCATAAACTGCCGATAAAGTAAAAAAAATAAATAAAATTTTAAATATATTATAAATATCGACATTACAAACTGCCGGCATGATTTTTAATTTACATGTGTGCCGGCAGTGTGTAAAGCACCGGCATAGACACAAGGACCGCTGGTGTAGGTTTTGGTAAAAAAAAGCCATACTATTTTAGGTGGCGGTTGGAACCGCCGGCTTTAGTTTTGTCAAAAATTGGCATTCTCCTTCAGCCGGCGGTCCAGACCGCCAGCCTAAATTTTGCAAAAGATTGTCCTGCTCCTTTTAGTGGCGGCCTGAACCGCTGGCTTAGACCATATCTAAGTCGCCATTTTAAGCCTTATGTATAGCTACGCCGGCAATTAGATGACCGCCGGCTTTGATCAATATTTTTTTATATTATATTATCTTCAATAATTTTGTATATCTACACTTAAATAAAACAAACTTAATATACCACTATAATGCACCACTTGATTCACCACTATAATACATACTTAATACAACTTAAATAAAAGTTTAAATGTAAAACTCAATCTATTAATATAAAGATTGATCATTATAATATCGAAAACAGATTGTTCAAATACAATCTATTGATCTATGACAATTTATTGTTCCTTTGATCTCCGACTGTTACTGTCTTCTTCCCTTGATCTTTGGCTTCTACAACCTTCCTCGTATTGTTCATCTTGCTAGAATAATTGGAATGTTTCAGGGCAATCATCTGATCTGGGTTGAGTTTGATGAGAGTGCAATTAATGGAGCACATGCCTCTGATCTCATAGGCTTCTCTGTAGGGAGAAATATGGTCTTAACCTGCATGACCAAAATCAAGAAATGCCACCTTAGATCAGAAAAATGAGGCAATAAGTGTGACTACAATTGGAAGCTGTAAGCCTCCTGTGTAAAGCACAATATCTGTGCACAGTTCCCAAGCAGCAGTAAAGCGGCCAGCATCTTTACCTGAATCTGAGTACCTAACCATGACCTATCCACAATAACATTGTAAGTTTCACTAGCACTAGGACTTGACAAACAGAATCACTATGCCTTACTGAACGTTATCTTCCCAGCAGTATTTTGTATATTGATGCACCCATAGCCTCAAAGTGTCAAAGTTAAAGACAACAAACATTCATGACTAACTACATGACTACTACACAGGCCTTGGAGAAAAGTGAAAGGGGAATGGAGAGAATGAGGGCATAAAATTTGGATTAATTGAATTCTAAACGAAATTTGAAATGGCTATATTCAGAATAGAGGGCTTGCACATCAGAAAATTGCATTCCTAAGTGCATTCCCAGCAAACCTTCCGCCATACACGAGGCACCACTGTTGCAGGCATACTGAAATAAGGTTAGAAAATGTAACAAATCACCAGATTCTCACTACAATGAGAAAGCCAAGTGAACATGACCTCATCCTGCAACACTAAAAAGACCACAAACAAGTGCATAGGAGTTGCCTTCCAATGGCATCTGGATCTCCATATGTTGATATAGCAAAAATACAATAATGCAACCAAATGTCCACGGAATATGTGACAGCCTCAACTGCTCGCTCATATACCTCCACAACTTTCTCAATAGAACTCAGACGTCCCTCATGATCAGCATATTTCTTCCAGTAAACATAACACAAAGGGAACTCTGCTAAGAAAGCATCATAGACTTTCCAGATTTTTTATATGTCATCCTGCATACAATGAAAAATTATTTGTCTTAGACCTGCTAGAAACAAAAAGATTCTGAAATGCAAATTCACTTCCAATGATACCATTAGAAACTAACATATTGTGTTGAGCTCCCCCTCGGTAAGAAATTTCATCATGGTCTCCTCCTGTCTCTAATGTCATTAAATTGAACTTTTGGTGGCTGCAGTTTGCAATAAACCAGAAAATTTGGGAATATAAGCGTTCAAAGATTGTGATAGAGGCATCATACTAGCATTGTTGTTTGGACCCATTTCAACAATGGAAGAACTGATTACATTCCTACCAGGGATGTGAGCTAAACCCCCAAGTTATAAGAATTTGGTGGGGAAAGGGGATTAATGCAACAGTGGGATGGCTAAAAAAAAAAGACAGTTACAGGGGGGAATAACTGAGCATGTCCTTACCTTTTCAAGTCTGACCAAAAGGTGAAAGAATAAACAACAAAGGGGGAATAACTCAACTCATGTTGAAGAATCTTATTACAAAACAAATTTTCAAAAAGATGTCAAGACCTAGATTAAACCTGGACTGTTGAGATATACTTTCTCAAGGATTTTCTAAAAGAGATTATAGAAGAAGCATGCAGACATAAGAGACCAACTAACACCACTCTCCCCTATGAGTCATCATTAAATGCCTCCTTTATGTCAAAGTTTTGGCACACATTAGCTCCGCCCATATTCTACTTTCAGTTTAAGCTAGATCAGAGTGTTCTAGGGAGGAATTAAGTATCTTTGTAAGCTCTGTCATGAAGCCATCTTCAATTGTTAGATTACTTTCAGCATATGTTTTGTAATCATACTTTCTCCATTTTCTTTATCAATTATTTTCCTTTTTTTTTGAATTATTTGGATAATTTGATCAAACTCATTCTAAAGAGAAGAAACCCAACTCTTCAAATTTCCGGCATACCAATATCAAGTTAAATAAGAAAATGAGGCAAGGATTTTCTTTTGAGGGAACCAAGTTAAATAAGAAAATGAAATAAGAAGTATAGAAAGTAGGGTTTGGACAGAAACGGGGCAGGAAGTATGAAAAAGAATGAAACGTATACAACAAATCTAGTAGGCAAATCTAGCAGGCAAGTAGATTAATAACAAATCCCTATAGCAGCAGTTCCTAATACACCACGATTGAAGATTTTTTCAATCAGCATTTTTAGTGTATCATCTTGATAGAAAACCTAGCCAGTTAGAGTTTTGAAGTAGCACTCAACTTTTTCCCCAACCAATCTTTTGATGCTTCCTTAGATCAACCAAATTGGCCCAATTCCTAGACAAAACCTGCATTACTTTTATAAGCAGGAAAATATAGAATAAAACATTGTTTGTTTCTTTTGTTTTAGTTCTACTAGCTTGGATTAATCTCTAATTTTGTCAGATTTTTCAGGGTATATAATTTAACCAGCCTCCTTCCCCCCCCCCCCCCCCCAAAAAACAAAGAGACCATTGGGCTATATTCAACCCTTTCTCTAACTAGCAGCCCCCCAAGACACTCTAGTGGTTTCCTTCTTAGTATAATAAGAAGGCAACTCAAGGTAAGGAAAGAGAAATCAGATTAACCTATCTCGATGTTGGTATTACTTTAAATGGTATTTGAACCAAAAACATTGTTTTCTCCTTCAGTCTCCTAAAGAAAATAAAAGTTCAATGTGGTAATCATGACAACTTGGGATCATTCTGCACCCCCAAAAGAATGTCATTAAACTGTATTCTGGCTGCTCCCAAGACCCTGCATGGGAAATTTGACACCTGTACATTTRTACTTTTCCAAATATCATATTGAACTCAATTTACATAGAACATATCCAGTTTCTTGATGCAACATGCAGTGAAGAAGAAAATGTGAAGTTTTTAATGCTCAATGAAGCATGTGAAATAAACTTGTTATATGCCTCAAGTTAGATGTGGGAACCTAGTAAACATGTTACTTGCAACTCCAATCAGGATTAATGGCAAGTTATCCAATTGACACCTGGTGAGACACCTATGCAGGCATCTTTGGGTACTGGGCTGGGAAATTTGACACCTGGTGCATTGGGATGCTCCCCAGATCCAACTGCAGCAGTAAATGTGAAAAAGGTCATCAAAAAAAGTTTTATTAATAGTGACTCTAGGAAATTTGACGGTGCTCAATATAAAAGTCAAGTTCTTGAACATATCACCAAATTTAAATCCATCAGTGTCCAAACCCGAGGCAGACAGAGCTGCTATACAAGCATAAGGCCCAGGGATAGGAATAACAGGAATTTTCTCATTTATACATAGCTTTACCTGCACCAAGTAGAATAATTTATTTTCAGAAAATTATTCACAATAAATKWACTTTCCAAGTTCCAATTTCACTCATTAACTAACATGTAAGGCATTGCAAGATCCAACAAAAAATAGAAGAGTGCAGTGCAAGAAATTTCAAGTTTGTACTACAATATTACCTTGAGGAAATTTAGAACCTAACAGATACTCACCAGTTCTGTACCAGGGTCACTGATACTTGGTGACCCGGCATCACTAATCAGTGCCACGACATCACCCTGTTGCAACCTCCTCAATATTGTTTTTTCTCGTTGAAATTCATTGAATTTATGATAACTCAGCTGAAAACCTAAAGGTTGCTATTAGAAGAAATTCAAAAGAAAACTATCACTGCATTCTACATGAGATGAAGCCCACCAAAAGAAAACTATCCGACATGTTATACAATAGTTAAGTTTAATCCCAGGGCTTAGTAGTTTTTTGCCATCAATCCCTATTTTAATTAAATGAAAGGTGAAAGCGCAACTCTTAAGCTCTATCTCTATTCAATAATAAATATTTTGCAATGCATTTCTAAACATACATTCTTAAAGTCAAGATAGATTTCAAAAACATATTAAAGGCAAGCATATCTAAAACACGACTTCATGAAAGCAAGATACTAATATATACAGGGGTTCTAGAACCCACATTTACTATTATGGGTTAAACAACCTTAATTGACCAAATAAATAAGCACATGTATTCAATTCGCACAAGCATTGAATAATGGAAATGGAGTACCAGGAATGAAGCTTCGATTGAACTCCCTGTCTTCACTGCAAACTCTCTGGCTTCAAATCTTCAAAACGGTGGGTATTCGATTGAACTCTCTGTGTACACTTCAAAATGGTGGGTATTCGTCGCTTCAAAGTTCTAGCATTGAGAATGAAGGACACGAAGTAGTTCCCTGAATCGGTCAAAAGAGAAGGATATATAGGCTCGAAGAAGCAAGAAGATAATGGCATGAGATTAGGGATTTAGTTCTCTGAATCGGTGGATCGGTAGAGGAAGAAATGGCATCGAGATTCATGGAACCCAAGATTTTTTTAGCGAGGGATTCGTCGTTTGGCATTAACGACCCCCTCTCTTGGCGCAACTTAATCGTTTTGGCGGGACCCCTAAAATTATATCTCAATTTTTATTATTTTTAATTTTATTTGCCAATAAAAAACGCCGGGATGTGTGGTGTGTTAAGTGATAAAATTTGACCGCCGATTCCTAAACGGGTCATTTTTTGTTCGAATTTGCCGGTCTTTTTCCGACATTAGATAAGGCCGCTGGAAGAAAACCGCCGGCCTAAGCCGTTTTTCTTGTAGTGGGTAGAGCAGAATACTTCATACGCATAGTAGGGACCTCAACATAAAAAAAAAAAAAGAGGAAATAAAGGGAATAAAATAGTCTCAACTAACAAAGTGTTTTCTAGGACGTCAGGTTACTGCTACCCGTTGCTTAGTTCAGAAAATCAAGGAATTTCTCATCCTCTAAATAGTGGAGACCAGTAGTGTCTGGTGACAAATTTGCTGCTTTGGTTCACAAAATCTTGACTTGATTAGAAGATAAAATGCAAGTCCAAGATCAAGGTTTTCCTTTGGAAAACAACTGTAGAAAAAAATTCTGCTTCCATTTCCACTAGAAAGCTAAGAGAGGGTTTATAGCTTTCCCAATATGTGGTACGAAAATTTATCAGTCAACACTTGTTCATAAGCAGGCCTGCCATATAATTAAGGTAACCTTCAATTCAATAAATAGCTAGGTGTCTCTATTTTGTGGCCTTTTAATAGTGGAATAACTGAGGAATGAAGCAATTGAAAAATCAAAGCATCATCCCAAAATTAGCTTATATATGGTTCATTGGTTATGTAGAAACTTAGTATATATTAATTAAAATGGAGGATGTGATGGACACTGTTATTTGTATCTAAAATGACTGCTACTTTTGCTTCATTTACATTTACTAAAGTCAATACGAATAGCTTTCTGCTCATTGCTTCTCAAACCTCTTTCCAATTCCAAGGCACCAACAAGGAAAATGTCTTGTGCAGCTTTCCAAATGCATGCAGGACCCTGAAAGATAGAAGTCTTTGAGTAAGTAAGCCTGCAGATCTCTTTAGAAGAAATTGAATTGGGTTCATGCCTACTTCCACATATGAGAGGAAAAAAGACATGGTCACCATCTTTTGCCTAATCCATTTAATTTATGATTAAATGGCTATTCTTTTATACATATATAAAATAAATTATCTAATCAAGGACCTATCAGTAAATTGTAGTGCATTGAAAAATGAGAGCACCACCTCAAAATTTGCCTATGGAAATGTGGTTCATTTAAATTGGCTTTTTGCCATCTTCCAAATCGAGCATTCTTATCATACATAGAATGGGGTGGCCCTCTCTTGCCTTAACGTTTTCATGCGTGTCAAAATGCTTATTCTTTCACACATGGTGATAACGAAATTATCTAATCAAAACCTACCATCACCTACCTGTAATTTGTAATTTGTAGTGAAGTGAAGAACTTAGGTTATGTTTGGTTTGAAGGAAAAAGGAAGGGAACAAGATTTGTAAAGGTTTTCTTTCCTTTCCTTTCCCTACTTTTTCCTTCGTACCAAACATATATAGCTTTAGTGTCTGAAGCTGCCTAACCAAATTTTTGAGCTATAGATCAACGTTTAGGGTCCAAAGAGGCAAAGATTCTTTTATGGTCCAACACATTGAAAAGAATATCTCTTGCTCGTCTGGTGGACTAAGTAACATAAAATCAAATCAAGAGCTAGCAGGGCAGCTGAAAAGCTCTGTAGTTCCTGTTGGTTGTCAGTAGAGTTGGGATGGAATCCCCATCCCCCCTTCACCATCCTTGACACAGAGCCTCTTGTTGTCTTCAGACTGCCCATTCCAGATTTCTGGTTTGGTCTGGCTCCTCCAGATGGGTCTGGTTCCTAATTAATCTGACTCATCCAACTCAGACCCATCGATTTTATCCAACCACTTGAGAAACGGGATAAGAAAAACATGGGTGCCATTGAAGGTGTACCTGTGTTTTGATGTGGTGAATGGTCAATAAATTGGGTGTTTGATGCAAATGCAAATGGAGATCCTATGTTGACACTTGACAGACAATCAATCATGCATACTGCTTTAATTTTATGGTTACGCTGATGAACTGAAGCAATTAAAATGGAGTTGATGGCTTGATGAAACCAATATGCATGCATGTTCTCATCTGCTGCCAAGAATTGTTCATCAAATGGGGGTTTCTGATCAGTTTTATCTTTGATTAAATGGAAATCTGGTGCATCTGTTACAAAGAACAGTCATGTGGCAACGGAATATATTGTATTAATTGCATGGATGGAACTTAATTGGAAACAACCACCACGAAATCTTCCTATGCCCGTTGATCAAATCCTACTGCTGATACCAAAGGTGTATAGTTGAAACTTAATTATTAGGCCATGTTTGGTTTCATAGTTAATAAGAGAGAAACAGAAAGTTGAGGGAAGTTCCCTCAATTTTCTTTTTCTCTCTTATTTTCTACCAAGCCAAACACAGCATACGTTGAAAGATCACGATATATGCATACAATACGTCTACTAATTACTAACTATTATATATGAATCAATTATCATTCCTTCCACGAGTTTTCATCTTGACCTGCTTTGAATCTCTGATGCCATATATTTCGTATTTTTTAAACACAAATTATTATTAAATATAGATATAAAAGTATTTATTAAATTATATGCGTATTTTAAATATAGATATAAAGTATGCCAAACCTTTTCATCATCTCCCATTGTAGAAAATGAATTGTACTCTGATTTTTCCCTCCCTTTGTCAAGCTAATACTTTGAACCTTGATTTGATTTTGAACTCTCAGTCTCACAACTCCTCCGAGGAATGATAGTAAACCTATCTCATTCATCCTCCAAAAGGGAAACCTTTGGCACGTTAAGGCTGTGTTTGGCTTGAAGGAAAAGGTACGTAGGGAAATCTGTATGAAGTATTAAACCTTTCTTTGCCTTTCCCTTCCTTTCCTTCACCACAGTGATGGATACGTCAGCAAAGATAGACTCCACGTCACAATAATGACAGAGAATAAAACTCTCCTTTTATTTAACCTTGAAACCTTATCTCAATCTGGAAGAAAAGAATATAAAACTTTATTCTGATGTCCGAGCCCAAATCCTACGTTTGACGTTGGCCCATGACATGGGTTAGGGCAACAGAAAAGGTTCCAATAATACATGCAGAACAGCATCAGTCTCCATCTACTAGCTGAATGAGGGTGGTCAATTTTGTATTGTTAGCCAATGCGACTAGGATAGGATAGGATAGGATAGGGATAGGGAAGGTAAAGGTATCCAAAGTTGAATTGTTCATATTTAGATTCAAACCGATTCTTATCCATCAGAAAATATTAGATTCAAGGTTCCAATAAGACATGATACCGCAAGGGATTTGACCAATAATCACCTGATTGGTTTCTTACCAGTTGATTGATTACAAGTTTTTCCAGTATCATAGATGAACATTTTTACATTTAAATCGAATCCAATGGGATAGTAGGGGTGAATTATAAATAGATCGAATTCATATCGTTTAACTAGACCAAATTTGGATTGGGATATGGATAAACGGATAATATTTGTAGCCCTAAGGCTTCCACATTCCAATGGAGTTTCCTGCACACCTAACATGATTAGTGGAACTTTCTCTGCACATGGAGCCCAGCCAAAAATCTGCCTTCGTTCACACTCCTATAAGTATAACCACTGTATTGTTCCATTCACACCGAAGACCATATACCAATTAGTAGAGTCCAGCCCACCAATAACATTCCGACATGGGTGGAAATAGGCAGCCCTCTTTGGAACAAAATTATATTTAATTAACCCTTCTCCCCATTTGCACAACATCAACAAACACATGAACGAATTTCTTTGCTCTCATTAATTTGTCGAATCTCAAGTTCAGGCTTAATTTGCCCATACAACAAAAAAAAAAGAAAAAGAAAAAATATGAACAAAACAATAACAACGGAATTTCTCCTCCCCCTTTATACAGCCCTACTTTTGAGATTTACTTTTTGGCCATGTACAAAAGATGAACCAATGATACAGAGTTACAGACAACTTATCCCTCCCCCTTTCTACCTGTAAAGGTACATTTTGCAGCAGCAAAGAAACACCGAAAGACGCAAGTCATGAAGACCACTGATCAGGTACAGTATGGAAATAGGTAGTCATGGCTTTTCTAAATCTTTTCTTGTATTGTTTGGGTGAAATAATGGTTGGAGATGCATTTTTAGGGCCACCAAGAATACCTGATGCCTTCACCCATGTCTCCAAATGTTTGTCCCATGTATATTGCCTCATGAAGTCAATGATCCCTATAACCAGCTCCTTTTGATCGTTATCCACTCCAACCAGTAACGAGTAATCCATTACATCAACCGACTGAAAGTATTGAAGCCAAAAGTAAGAACGAATGAAATAACATACAACTCATGATAGATGCATATGCACAATAAAGAAAGGACTCAAAAAGTTTACCGCTAGAAAAGATGTATCATTCCAAACTGCCCTCTCTAGGCTTCTCTTTGCCTTGCTCCCAAGAAATATAGGTTTTGTACGAAGTGCTTCCAACAGATTCATATCTAACAGCACATTGTTCTTCCCTGTTGTATCTGGATTATAACGAGATCGTGCAGAGCCCTTGAGATCATACACTCTCGAAATATTTCTCTTGTAAAAGAGGTTCTCCATCACCATTAAATCCATTTTCATTTCTTTCCCACCTTTCAAATGCTTAATAGAGACCTGTCAACCCCATAAATAGGAGTTAAGATTACCATTATCATATTCCAAACCCAAGACAAACAAACAAAATGAAGCCTTACCTGATAAATACCGAGGACTTTAGCAAGACAAGTTGGACTTCCTGAAGTAAGAGAATCTATCAAATATTTGAAGTATTTGGGTGCAAATTCCTCAAAAGAATCCAACTCTGTCTTTGTGACTTGTTTGACAATGAATCTCTCATCTAATGATTTGGCAAAATATGCATTGCTCTTCCCACCCTGTGCATGCCATCTCTTGCAACGACTTAGTGAACGTATGAAATCCACTTCACTAGGGCAGCATTTCTTCCTAAGAACATGAAACTGCTTTGCAAAATAACAGGTCACAGAAAATTTCACTTTGCTACCAGGAGATGATGACTCATCCCCAAAAGAAATCCTGAGATGAGGAGATTTTTTGGAATCTGAAGGCAGGCTCCCTATCGATGATGATCGGTCATCAAATCTATAACTTATATAGTGGTGATCGTCTGAGTCCAGAGAACCAAAGGATTGCCGGGCTGAAAATTCTGAACCTGATACATAAAGATAGCCTGAAAGACTACTGAGTTCATCCTCTTTACTGTTGTCGTTTACACTCCAGCCTCCTCCATTCTCACTTGACTTACCAGCAATCCAATCATCATAATCTTTGCAACTAAGAGCATAAGATATTACACTGGTGGGTTCACTGTCATAAACAGCAACAACTATGTTATTATGGCCTGTTTGTGGAAGTAGTAACCGAACCCCTTCACCCGCCATGCTAGATGCTGAGGTGATGAATGAGGGTGGAGAGCTGAACATGAAGTTCAAGTTCTTGGCTTGCCTTGGCAAGACTTGAGGATAGGTCTTCAGCATATTTGGAATTGGATCTCTAATCATACTCCTGTAATCTCCAGATGCATGGAAAGATTTAACAGAGGTCAAACGCAAGGAAGTAGGGGACTGTCCTTTGCAGATTCTTTCTTGAACTCTTAATGCAGAATCAAATGAATACACTCTAACAGGGGACATGAGCCTTCTGTAAGATTGATTATTCATCTGATTTATAAACCCAGCTGAACCAGTTTGGTGCCTATCTGTTTGGAAGGGTTGAAGTAACTGAACTTTCATTGGTTGTTTACCTGTACCAGTCCATGCTAAATCAATCGTCTCAGAAAGATTGGATGTAGGTGATGGAATGCTCTCCATGGATACCTTCTGGCCTGTAACTTCCCCATCTGCATGCATTCTATTCAGCTTGTGAAGATGGAATGTAGCCAGCTCAAGGTCTTCATGACCATAATCATCGGTGGAATTTGAAGAATCTACTTCGGCAGGTTGATTTTTGGTAGGCTCAAGATATTCTAAACTATGTTCTTCTCTATGTTCTGAGTATAAGGCATGCTTAAGGTTTTTGACCAATGACTTTGAGCTATTTTCGTCATGAGCACAACGAAACCTTCCATCTTTACGAAATGATTCACTTTTCAATTCTGCCATCTTGGAACAAGTTGCAGCCTCCTGCATACGGGAATCAACCTTGGAAATAGAACTCTTTACTCCAAAGATAGAATTCAATGAACATAGGCGGCGGTCCCATATGTAACAATCAATAAAGAGGTAGCGCCTCAAGCGATTGAGTTCTAAAATGTCTACTGCTATCTGACCTGGGTGTATATCATCTAGGCGAGCTGGTTGTACCAAACCCTGTTAAGACAAACATGGCATAGATAAAATGAGGTGGAATGCATGGAATGTGAATGGAACTTTATCTTTAGTTTCTAATTTTATTTATTTTTATCAGTAACAGAATCAAAAGAAGCTTGTTATATAGAAACTATGTGAAAACTCATAAAGTCCATTAACCATTTAGACTAGACAAGACAATATAGTAGAAAAACCTGACAAACCAATTACTAAGCGAATGGAACTGTATCTGTTTAAAGTTAAGTACAACAAACAATAAACAAGCTTTCTGTTAATCTATTAGGTACTTACATCATATTCATGTCTCTCCTTTTTCAACAAATCTTTCAGCTCCATAATGTGATTGTGAAACTCGCTCTTGTTTGTAGGTTCATGTCCAAAAGACATACCTTTCTGTTCAATGTTGTGCAATGCATCAAATACCTCAGTGTATAGAAGTTCCATTTTAGTCAAGAGCTGGGAAAGAAGAAAAATGTGTTACTGCTATGGAATTTTCCATCAGAATTTTACAAATAGAATTAATATAGTGATGGACAGTAAGATCATCCACTATTTGTAGTGGTTGAAGAAATACACGGTGAATATGAAATCACACATTTGGGTCTAGCTGACAACATTGTAATTCCATATTTAGCATCATTAAAAAGAATTCTGGGAGAAGTTTTAATAGCACACCTCTACTGCCTCTTGTCTAACCCACTCTTGTTGAATGTGACCATTAAATTCCAGCATTGAAGGAGGTAAACAAATGGAAAGAATATCAATAGGGGAATAACGGAAAAATGCAACCATGCTCCCAAATCTGCTCATTAGAAAAAAAAAATCAATAACCCCCATCACCAAGAATATAGACAAGAAATACCAATTTGACAACACATACCCATAGTAACGCAGGCAGTCCCTTTGCAAAGAATGACCACAACTTGCAACACGATTAGCAGTAGCATGATTTGAAAAGCTAAGCTCCAAGAACTTTCCGAAAGAAAGTCCCCATGCAGCATCTGACATAACAACTCTACGTGCTGCGGGTGGAACCCCATCCTTATATGCACACTTGAGGCATCGATGCCACATCCAGATCTTTCCATCACACTCCCCAGGTAGCTTTAGTGAGGGAAGGCGTCTAACATTTATTGTAAGGCTTCCCTGCTGGTGGGTATAGCATCGGACATGGGCTTCTGCAGGCTCCTTACAAGATCGGCATAAAGATGTCTGCTAATAACGAGTACAAAAATTGATGAACCAGTTCCAAAATAGGCACCCAAAACCATGAAAAAAATGCAATGAAAGTAGGACAAGATACCTGATCAAACAAGTCATCACGAAGAAATCTCCCCAGTGGCTTATCAAAATTGCCATAGAATTTAATGCGCAAGAGCTGAGAGCGTTCACAAACAGTTCCTTTCAGAACACAACGGCTTGAGAAGGAGACCAATATGCTCTGATGTTTTTCAGCAGCTGAGAAAATTTCACCAGAGACTTCATCAGTCCCATCAGTCTTTGGGAGCTCATGGACTTTCCCAGGGTGCTGATAACTTCTTGAAGCAATTTCCTCGTCTTGAATCGAAGTTTCCAATGAATCATGTTGAGAACGGTCTCTAATATCCATAACCACATGATCACCGCTTACATGACACTGAGCCTTTCTAATACTATAGCGGAAGCAAGAAGATGAGGTAGAAATATTGACAGGATTAAAATGCTCACGAAATTGGTCTTGTTCTCTAAGTTTCAAACAAAGGCCAACTGAACCCTCATCTTGATCCAGGGCATCTGAGCTTACACGAGGGGATGATGCCTCTAGCATGTTGCCTGCAACCCTATAGTAGAGTTCATCTGTAGAAGACACAGCTGAACCAGAGACTAGAGAAATAGACTTATCAGCATTCACCATCCTTTCTGGTTTAGAAATTGAGGGGCTCAATGGAATTTTAGGTAAGGTTGCACCCTCATCAGCAAGGAAAGACGTCTCTAGGGACAAATGATAAGCTGCAAATACAGCATATTGAATGACATGTTTAACCTTCTTTAGTTCCTCATGACACGTACCCTTGAGAAGTACCTATAGAAAAACAGTAAATCAATTAATCAAAAATAGTGCCAATGGTTAACCATTCCTTTTAACAAAACCGGTATGCAGAAACAAAGAATATAATAGATTAACAGGGAAAAGGTCTATAATAAACAAGGCTCCAACATAGTTCAAGCAGGGGAAACTGAGGTACATCAACATGATCTATCAACTTCCGCAATCTCATGCACTTGATGAAAAATTTTCTAAAATGCATACATGCATGGAGGCATATGTGCTCATATGATGCAGGTCACACTTTGTAAGCATATTAAACCGAGTTTTCTATTTTTTTGATCATTAACAGTTAAGTTTAATTATTATGAATGAAAGCATATCATATACATAGAAGTTTGCCTTGCACCCCAGATATTGACCTAGATCATACTAGTCACTCATCATTTCCTTTATACCAACCCTTCTTGGGGATCAGTCCCTAGCAGAACTGATTTCTATTAACCTATTGTCTTGCTAATAACCCATCTTCCAATGCATTAGCAGATCATGGAACTGAACAGTGACTAATTCTCGTCATGGTTGTCTAACTCAGCAAGATGAAAAGATGGACAGGCACATGGGTATACAGAAGAATGAATAATAGGAGAA
>NW_010729164.1:168548-190155 GCF_000365185.1 Nelumbo nucifera
TGAACAGTGACTAATTCTCGTCATGGTTGTCTAACTCAGCAAGATGAAAAGATGGACAGGCACATGGGTATACAGAAGAATGAATAATAGGAGAAAAGTACATTTTTTATCAATAAAAGGATTTTTCATTAAGAACAAGAAAATATTACAGATTATGAGTAGCCTAGGATACCTCAATAGAATTTAAAAATGCCAACTACAACTTTGGCTTTTCAGCCTTACAACTGAGCCCAGAAACAATGTTCCCTGTTAGCCCCCTTGTTTAGCTAGCTGGTCAGAAAATACATGACTGAACCAAGAATGGGAAATCAGCCTTTACCAATAATATTTATACCCATCATCATCATCTAATCTTTATCCCGACTATATGGAGTCAGCTACGTTAATCCTGTTTTGCCATTCTGTTCTGTTTAGTGTACCAATAATATTTATATTACAAACATTAAAAAATCAAATATACTCCTAAGGGTGTAGGATTACAAAATCCACAGGATCTGTGTTCAAAAAATCAAATAGCAAGACTTTGCTTGCTAACTTGCTATGCAATATCACCAACTCACCGGTTAGTGATAATGTAGGCAGTACAGTTGAGATCTACAGAACTATCTTGTCTAGCTTCTGTAATCGCTGTCTCTCTCTATGAAAATTATCTGTCTCTCATCAAGAAAGAAGAGAGAGAGAGATGAAATAATAAGGATCACCTAGTTGGTAAGATCTAGGGTGCAATTTGTGTGGGTCCAACCTGAGCCTGGACCAACCCAGGCTGCAATTTAATACAGGCCGGGCTTGGATTTTTGGTCCTTGGGCTGGGCCTGGGCCCAAAAGTTTGGGCTTTTTTATTTTTCAGGTTGAGCTCAGGCCTAGCCCAACCTTATATCCAAACCCAAGCCCAGCCCAACTATATATATGTATATATATGCATACATATAGATACATATTTGCATGCATACATGCATATATGCAATACTTTTATTTTGGTAAACCACACATATATGCATACATGGATACATATACACATACTTTTTAAGTTTTTAAGTCAATTTTTAGTGTGGGCTGCTTGACTGGCCCAAGGCCCCAAGCCCAAGTCCAACCTCAGTGCATCAAATTTCAGTGCAGGATGGGCCTGGGTTGGATGGTTCGGGCTTGACCTTGGGCTTCTTAGGGGTTGGGCCTGGGTTGAGCTTAACCCAACCCATCTCAGCCCACCTGACTGCACCTCTACTAAGATCTCTAGGTGAAGGCCATGACAAATGTCATTAGTGACAGTTGGCAGGTCACAGGCTTTTTGCCTGGAAAGAATCATGTTCTTGCTGGTACACATGTTGTGTGTTTAAACATTTAAATTATAGTAAAATATTTGTTTAAATGCTTCAACTCATGTTTACATAGTATGGACTTCCAAATTTATAGAGATACCCATTATGAGCATCACAGTACCTAGCCACCACCTATTGATGCGGTAATAGAGAGACAGAATGACTTAGATTGGTGCACACTGCATGCAAATGAAGAAGATGCTACACTTGTCTGTGTGATTGTAACATCTTGCATTGCAAATACTTAAACAATGAGGGCATTCATGTCCAAACTAGTACCATATTTAAGTGATGAAAGGTAACAGGAGACACAGTGAGCCACAGTTAACAGATTTGTTGCATACTGTTTGATCCTCTAAAAACTCTATTTAGAAAAATGTAGAAATCTTTTAAGGATATTTAGCTCAATAGCATACGCCAATACAAGATGAGTTTAAGAGACAAGAAGGGTAAGAAGCAAAAGACTTCACTTCCTACTCATCATTCTATAAAGGAGAAGTTAAATTGGTTATTAACCCCAAATCCTCTTTTTTCTTTTTTTTTTCCCCAAATTTTAGCCAGTAACTTGATTGGAAAGCCTAAAATTGAACCAACAAACATTTGAGTTTGCACTATGAGCTAAAACACCAAGTGCTTAAGTTGTTGAACAGCGATATGAAGAGCATAAAGCCAAGCAATGAAGGCAAAAGAAAATATTTGTTATTTCTTAAAAATGTAAATGGTTGACGGAACAAGTTATTGCAAGTCCCACCCGATGCCATTTCCATAAACAGTAACCTTAGATTGACTTACCATAAATAGAAAGTCATCATAAATAAAAGAGAATGGAAATTTGACAGCATAAATCTAAATGTCATGTTTCTAGTCACATGGCATTCAGAGTCCTAAATTCAAATACATTCAAAATGCTTGCATATAAAATAATCAATTTCGGATACACACACATAGAGTTCCTGTGCACCATACAACAAATTTCAGTGAATTTCTATTTTTATTGGTAAAGTGAATTCTACATCTTCCAAAAACAATGGATTAAGGATGTTGAGCAGAAATTACCGTGCATCCCAAACGCCTTGGACAACCTTCAAAAAACATCAGGGTTTTGGCCAGTTTCTTGTTGGGATGACCAGGAACTTTGTTTTCTTCAGAAACTCTCTCTAAGCGGAAGATTTCACAGTGTCCCAATCGTGATGAAGAAAGATTATCAATAGATGGAACAATAGAAGCACCAGTACACCTAGCTATGCGCTCCAATAAGGGCCGCTTTACATTCAACACTAGAGAGATTTCCTTTGCCAATAGATACTCTTGAGCATAAGAAGATACAGATTTCTCTACCAGCAGAACATTCGGGCGATGGGCCTCTATCTTTGAAACAATCATCTTGAGATGATCCATCTCCTGTTAAAACTTGATAATTCAGCTCTTATACCATGTTATACCTAAACTTTACTAGGGAAAGCAAAAACAGAGAACGGGGTGGTTAACCTGTTCAAGTAGAGTATTAAATGATGACAACTGGTTTGGAACTCTCTGGAATTCAAGTGATCCCCCCAAGAGAAGTAATCTAGGATTCTTGTACTGTGACATCATGCGCTTGTGTTTTATATTTTTTGTACAAACTACTCCCTTAATAAGGGTGCTGAAAATTTAAAAAGAGAAAATAATAAAACCATTTTAGTTCCATAACAACAGAGGTTCATGGAAATAATAGCAACTATTGTAAATGAAACTTACAATATCTGAAGGCATACCTCTCACTTGGACTTCCCGACACTATACATTTAACCTTTACATAGTCACCAGGATCCATACTGCCTCCTCTGTTTGTATCTGGTTTCACAAAATTTGCTGCTTGCCATGCAATTGACGCAACTATATCCAGCCAATCCTCCACACCATTCTCATTCTCCACACAGATGCCCTCTCCCTGTAGTAGCTGTGACACAAGAGACCTAAAGTGCCCATGTATTACCGCTCTAAGAGGTTCTTTGTATTCCTCCTTTGGTTTCTCTCTGACCGGGAATGCATCATTACTAAAGCTACCAGATGAGAAAAACATGCCAGACCCTCCAACATCATCATCCTCATCATCATATTCAAAGAAATTGCTTTCTAACTCGTCCTCACCCTCCTCAGCTGGAGGAGGAAACCAAATGAGACCATTATTTTCAAAATCCAATGGCTGTTGTACTTTTTCACATTGTTCCCGGAATATTGACAAAGCATCAGAACAGTCATCAGGGTTCTCTAGATCCTCATTTTCTGTCTCAGGCCTTCTTAAAATCGCATTTTTTTCTTGGTATGGAGGAGTGTCATTCTGAGACCTTGGAGTTCCCCCTTGCTCCTTCTGTACAGAGTAGTGAGCTCTATTAGGAGTACTTGTTATCTTGTAAGAACTTTCCAAGGGACTTGAACCCACTGATTTAAAACTGTAAAAATCATGCCTAGAACTAACACTACTAGAATCTACATCAGATATGTCTTGATAGTATTCACTAGATGGACTCAAAAAGTGCTTCCCAGAATCCTCTGCATCTTCCTCATCACTCCTGCGTTGATGATGAAGTTTGAATGAATACTTGCATCAGAAGAGAAGGGGCAAAACATATAGAGAAGTGAGTTCTCAATTACTAGGTGAATTAAGAATAAGAATTCATGAACCACAAATATAGCCAGGTTAAAAGGATTCTGTCAGAGAATATGCAAAATGCATTCCTTCTCTCTAGTAGGGGATATTGCTTTGTGCAGTGGTAGAATTTTGGGCTGGAAAGCATGAGGACGTGGGTTTGAGTATGAGACCAAAAGTTTGGTCTCTATCCAGTCTACCACTCCCAAGACCCTGGATGCACATCCGGTAATGACCCTTTTTCATTATTTACCTTTACTCCCTAAACAAAAAACCATCACATGTGTGTTTAATATAATCAAGAAGAAATAAAATAACTACCTGCTGGGAGAGCAGTGAAAAGAAACTGGAGACAGGTGACCCATGGATGAGGGCATGCTGCTACTAGCAGTTGCATAGGGAGAAGCAGCATGTTCTTGTGATTCAAAGAAGTGCACGAGGTGATCACTGTGAAGTGGCCTACAATTATTATCATCACAAAACTTCCCATTACTGAAATGAGGAAGCATCCGTTCAGGACTCAGCTGAGGAGATCTAGAAGAAATAATTCTCTCATCGCGGTCTCTTCCAGCTTCATGCCCATGATTAGCCTGAAAGCAAAACTTGCAGTGTTTGACATGTTCAGCATCCTCAGTGGAGCTTCTCCAACGATCTGATATAGCACATGGACCTTCAATGCATTTCCCACATAGTACCCGTCCACAACCTTGGCAATGGTAATGAAAACTGAATTCTGTAAAGCGTTTTTCACACTCACAACACATACTGCAACTGTTATCAGTCATCCAGAATTCCTTTGAGAAACCAGATAAATCGTTTCCTCCCCAAGAGATCCAAGACCTAACCTTCTCTATTAAATCTATAAGTGAATTATCAGGTATTCCCATAGAAAGAAACCCGTTACAGATTCTTCTTCTTCTTCTAAAACGTATATTAACTTTTTTAGGGGGAAAAAGTATAAAAGAAGGAAAACGTATACAGTCTCCGGAAAATCTAAATTTCCTCAAAAAAAGTAGGAAAGAAAATCCGAAAGAGGGTGATATCTATAGAAACCCAGAATAAAAATGGTGGGTGTCTTCAAAGAAATAAGAGAAAGACAACACTTAAGCAGTGTGTGGTATCCAACAAGTAACAATTGATCGAACCCGCTAAATCCTTAATCTAAAAAGGGTCCAAAACCAATCCAAAGTATTTCTCAGAAACAAGGAAAAACAAAATCCCTCCAGAGAATCAGAAAAATAAAATCTCAAAGGAGGAAAAGCCAAACACCAAGTGGTTAAACGCATGAAACCCGTCGTAATATTTACATCAAATTGGAAAACATACCACAGGACCTCCAACAGCAACTACAGAGATCCCCAAAAAGACCTACCACAAGTCCACAAGGTCCACAACAACAGTTACAGCATCAAGCACGAACGCTATACATAACCCACTAACCAATCCCTAAATCGTCCAGAATGCATCCAAGTAACGACTCAAGCATTAGTAGAACAGGAAATGGGGAAAGAAAGAACGCCAGATCCCTAAATCAAAACAACCTGGAATCTACCACAACGGATTTCCATTTTCCAACCAAAGAAACGAAAAAGAAAAAAAAAAAAGAGTTGAACTCATCAAAATTCTCATAAACCAATAAATCAGAAATTCCTGCCCCTTCAGATTACCAATCAATACAGATCAATAACAATACTATGAGGTACAAAAAAGGACTTATCTGAGGTGGGTTTTCGTTAAATAACGTGAAGGATGAGAATTAACAGAAGAAAAAGAAGAAGTAAGGAAAAGGTCCCCTTTCTCTCGGTATCAGCTCGCATCTGAAACTGCACCAGCATACTCTGTTTTTCCATTTTTCCCGGCAAAGCTTTCATTCCACCTTCACCCTATTAAAATGTTGTCATTCTGATACTTGCTTGAAAAGAAAAACCCCCCTCCTCACCTTTCCCTTTTTTTCGATTCTCTCTCTTCCTTGGTGTAATGTTCAACATCCTCCTCAGCAATCAGTCAGCAGCTGTGCTTAAAGTGTGAGGAGGAATAATAAGGCAGGGAGAGAGAGAGAGAGAGAGNGGGGGGGGGTTTGGATAATTGGATTTAGTTTGGTGAGGGGCAACATCTGCCAAGGGTGGGTGGCTAGGTGCCGAAAGGGTAGGCTTTTTTTTCCTCACTTCCTTTTGATTCCATGATTCTTTTCTTTCTTTTATCCAACCTTGTTTTGGACTTTTTATCTGCTTGGCGTTTTCTCTGGTTTTGATTTCTGATTATTATAGCTCTCTTAGTCTGTTGTGTTGCGCATACCCACAACGATCTTCAAATACTCAAAAAAAAAAAGCGATCTTCAAATACTGTTCTTCTTTTGGCCCATTCGCAGTCATTCTGAGGAGATTGGAGTGGACTGAGCCGCCCACCCTCAAACGTTTCATCACCATTACTGAATTATGACCTGTGAGTCATCTCCACGCGAAGGAATTTTTAGCTTTTTGTTGGTTGTTCTATTTCTTATTTATAACAAACTATATTAATTATTCACACATAACAATATTAGTCGCTCTCATAACTTATAATTCATTGCTTTTTAATTTCTTCCTGGTTACAGCTTATAAATGCTTGAAAAATAAACTCAGAATTGGAAATTATGGGAAAATTTATATATACCAAATTTCTCTATCTGGCCACACGCCCAGGCCCACAGCAGCAATATGTAATTAATCATAGCATTTCAAAAGTGCTTTTCCACTGACAATTCTGACAATTAGTATTATTCTCAAATTAATTGAAAATGATTTAGGCGCCATAATTTAATGATGAATATGGCAGTGAAAATGGTTGAAGCAGAATTCATGTGACCGATCCCATGTTGCTTGGACAAGGTTTATGGTCTGTTTGGTTTACAGGAATAAGGCCTAAGGGTCTGGAGTCATAATCATCCATTCTGAATTTAATCGGTTCTGTTGGATGGAATGAAATTTCGATTCTCATTCTTTGTTGAATGGTATTCCCAATAATTTGAGGGAATGGCCATTCTAGCCTCCCTTTGGAAATGAATGATAATCTCATATCAGTCGAAAAAAAGGGAAAAAAAAAAGAAAGATAAGTGACTTTAAACCCCTGTCCCCCCAAACCCTATTTCTCTCTTCATATGAGCCAATCCTTGGGAGTTATACATATCTTAACGGAATTGATTCCAACTTCCATCTAAACCAAACAGGCAAAGGGAATAGGTGATTCTGATTCCAATTCTAGAGGATAGTGATTCCGATTTCAACTGAAAATTAAATAAACCCTTAGATGATGGGATGTTTGGTTCTGTTGGAGCTTATTGAAAAAGCGCCATCACATCAGTGCCACATAGGCATTTTGGCATTTATTGCATATGAAGCAAAATGAAACAATTGTTTGGTTTCATTGTTTATCAAATAAATGGTAGAAAACTGAAATGCTTTGATTTTTGTGCATGGGACATTTTGGGAAACGTCAAATTCTTATTTCCCCCAACACTCTAACATTTCTTGAAACCAAATGCTAATGTGACACACTTTAATGGATATTAATTTGAGGTAGAGAGTAAAAAATGTTTAAAATAAAGTTCAACCAAACAATAAAAATAGGAAACATTTAAGTAATAAGCGTTTAAAGTTAAAAAGTATAAATAAATATAAAGTGAAAAAGTGCAAATAAACGCCCAGTCCGTAAATGCCCATGAAACCAAACACATACTATGAAGAAAAAGGAGAAGAAAACAAAGACATGCAATTGTGTATATAAGTAGAATGGACGCTTTTTCATTATGCATATAATTATAAATGACAAATGCATTCATTTCAAATAATTCATTTATAGATCATAACTTCATTTCAATTAATGATATAATCTTGCATTCATAAATTAACCTCATTCAATGAAGTTTTGCCTTTCGGCTTTAAAAAATATCTTACATTTATAAAATAAACAAAAAAAAAATACCCTAAAGAGGTAAAGAGATAACATTTTTAAACTAATTACTTCATAACAATCTTCCCTTTCTTCTATTTAGTGTCAATATTTTTAAACTAATTTCTCCATGACAATCTTCCCTTTAATTTCTTCTTCTTGGTGTCAATATGGATACAAATGTATTGGATCGTATTCGAATTGGGATAATCTGAATCCAATTTGATTGGATTTCACAAAGACCACTTCAAATTCTAATCTATTAAGGATGTAGAATATTTGCATTTGATCTGATCGGATTTAATTTCTATAAAATTTGACAAATTATTAAAAAGAAAAAAATATAGCAATTTATATAAAGAAAACAAAAAATACAAGCATTTTTAATTATTTTATCATATATACATGCGTTTTTTATAAAAATAATAATAATAATATAAAAATTACAAAAATGCATTTGGATCAGATAGGGGGTGATCCAAATTCGATATGATCTGATCTAAAAATTTGACAGGGGGATATCCGAATCAGGCATTCTAATTCAAAATAGACCATGATTGGGTCCATTTGCACCCCTAATTAACTATTGAGCTTTAGACCTTTTCAATGCATTCATACCATTGTTGACGTCGGTGGTTGAACCAATAAGTTGATGACCTGATTTTTTTATGGATTTTTTTAGGGGATGGCATATCTAATATATAGATAGATAGATAGATAGATAGATAGATAGATAGATAGATTAAAGGAAGGTCTTCAAGCAACAACCTCCACCCTTCAGACACGTGGCATTGTAAAATTTCAATAGATAGAATCTTAAGAAAGGTTAAACTCTCACTCTTAAAAAAATATATCCACTCACAAAAAAGTGATCTCTACTCTCTTAAAATTCACACATGTAGCATCCTAATCACTAAAAAGTGGCCACTTCAAATGTTATGGTAGTAACTGAATTTTATTCAAACACAAACATTTCAAAAGTAGCGATTAAACAAATAATTTAATTTAAAAGTATTTAAAATATTAAATAAAAATAAATGAAATTCATAAAAAATGACTAAACAATTAATACAAATGGTGTGAGCTTCATTCTTTTAGACGAAATAGTTTATTTAGGGCAAACTAGCTAGATTTAACTTTTTTTTGGAAGTGTGACCTAATTTAGCTTTTAAAAATAAATTTATCAAATAAATAGTAAATACCAATTAAGTGGGTTACTACTTACAAATAAGACCTCATTTAATCTCTTAAATCATATTAAAAACAACATAAATTAATAGTGATTTTCAAACAAAGTAGGTCAAAATAGATTGTCAATTACAAACATGTAAGACCCATGTTAATTTTTCTAATTTAATTTTTTTATAATTAAATATTAAATTTCAAATTAAATGATACTTTAGTTGCCCCTTAATATGAGATCATTCTCTAGATAAAAGTATGGTAAGTCTCTTAAATCAAATAATAAGCCTAACCTAAATGTCTAATATAAATAATTTAAAAAATTAAAATAATTCAGATTAATGGTCCCGTTACTTGGTACGGTTGTCATTCCTAATTATACATTACAGGGGGGAATTAAGGTGTGACAAGAGAGCATGTGAGGCCCACTGACCTTACAAATGTAAAGCCTATAGACTGCAGCTATGTATCCAGGTTTGATCTCGCACCTCCATAAATGAAAGGAAACCAAGATTAAAAATAATAAAAAATGGAAATATATATATGGTGGTTCCTATTATTTTAATGTAATTAAAGTTATAAAATCCAAATTAATTAATTCATAAATCACTAGATACCCAGTATAAATCAATAGAATTATTTATGATTAGAAAATTTTAACAGAAAATATGACCACATATCATATACAATTCGGATTTGAAAGAACTAACTAGCATCCAACCAATTAATTAATTAAAATCTATTCTTGGTTAAAATTAATACTTAATATAGGAAATCAAGTGCATAAGGGCATTCTAATTAACAAGGTCTTTTTCTTGATTTTTTATTTTGGACTTCGGAGCATTGTTGGGTTCACGAAAATATAGTCATTTCAACCCAACCTGATTTAATCTTAAATCATTTTAGAGATGACCTGATCTTGTGGTGAGAAAAGAAGATGGGTCAACGGGCTGCCCTACCTTTAAACAACAAGTGGGAGATGCTTAGTTTTGTGTGGCCATGTTGAGGTTTGATGTTATGTTCCCATCATTCAATTTTGGAACAAATTATATATCTCCTAAGCAAAAAAGCTTGGTTCTTTCTTGAGGTGGTATGTATTTGGACATTACTTTTTTTTTTTTCTTTTCTTTTCATTTTGGGAATTGATTCAAAACGCACCTTCTCATATGCAACTCTGGATCCACAATTTTCTCAAAAAAAAGACAATACAAAAACCTAGATCCACATATGAGCTGATGAGATGTAAGTCATTCCTGCATCCCAAATTATCCCATTTCTTCTTTCATGTTTCCTTGTGACAACTTCTCAGCCATCTCTGCATCTCATTAGTTTTTAAAGGGTAGATGATTTGTCATTGACTAACCATAGTTCCTTAGCTGATATCATTCCCATTATAGGTGTTATCTTTTTTATCAATTCTCTTTAAGTCCCTACTTAATGAAGATATCATGTAATAATTAATGAAACCCAATAAGTGGAAGGAATCTAGATAGGGTTGTGATAGGAAGAGGTAATTAACTAATGTTTAGTTTGTGCTTACTCCATTTCCATCCACCTTTTGTAAATTAAAACCCTTTGAGATACGGCAGTCATGGAGGGCTGCAAATTCTACCACGCAATGTTAGTCTCAAGACCCAAAAGTCTTGTTGACCATCTTAGCCACACAAAGAGGGGCCATCGGGTTGATTTAGGTCCTCTATCTGATGAATTTGTCAAGATACAAACCCATAAATAGAGGGGGTCATCGGGTTCTCAAGTGGTATTCAACCTTTTTTCTTTTTTTTTTCTTCCACTGGTCTATCTTAAAAAATAGACTCAAATGAATCCATTAATTGGACGACATGGCCAAACTAGCTAGCTAAATAGCTAGTACAAAGGTGTCCTTGGAAATAGCTATTTCTTACTCATCTAAGAAATAGGTATCACTTACCCAAGTAAGTTATACCCAAGAAAATAAACTTTACCTGGTCCTCACATAAATCTGAAAAAATAACATGGGATTCTTGGTCAATGGGAACCAAAATCCCATTAACCAACTTTCTCCTCTCTCAAAATCCAAAAAAAGACACCCTAAATACAATTAGATAGAAGAAAAACTTGGTCATCACATCATTTTGGGATGGTTTTAGTGAAGGGTTGGGATATCATTTTACTACGGGGAGGCATGGCTGGCATGAAAATTAAAGCTTGGGAAATCTATATAGCAACCAATTAATCTCTTTGACCTTTGTGCATGGTTTCGAATGAAATTACTTTTAATTATTTACTTTATTAGTTCTCTGCATTGAAATTTAGAATTGAAAATAGAAAGAAAAAAGTGCATGAGTCTTTATAAAGTATTCTAATATATAAATAGAAGGGTAGCTAGCTTTTCTTATAGTACATTATTAGTTTCCAAAAGAGAAAATAAAGTTTAAGCCTTTAAGAAAACAAACAAGAAAAATACAGTTGATAGTGAAAGGAAGCAAAAAACTGATAAATTGCTTTACAATTAAACAAAATATTAATGGTGTAATAAGATACAAGTAAATATATTAAAAGTAAAGGAGAGTACAATTAGATGATGCTTAATGAGACACTGCCCATCCACCCATATGGTGGTTGGGTACAAAAAAGGAGTAAGCAAAAGGACATCATCACCCATGTAAAGATGTTAAGATGGTGCATGTTATGGATGAGTTTCACCGACCATCCACCCTAGCTAGTGTGAAAGCAGAATATTATTTGCTATTCACTTATGAAACTACCCTCTCCAACAGTAGCAATATTGGATCCACTATGGGCCAAAGCAACTTCCAAATTAATGTAGCTGTTGATCAGAATTATCAAATTAGTGTGGCCAATAAGAAAGCAATTAATACAAATAAGTGAGAAATGTAGCTGTTCATCTTAGATTTCTTTTCTTTCTTTTTTATTTTTTGGGATGAAATAAATTGGCTCCACACCGGCCGACCAGCCAATAAAAAAATAAGGAAAAAAGAAAGAAAAGACGAGGTGAAGTACACATATTAATAGTTTATTATTTGTTGAAAATGAAGCTGGATCATGTACCATACCTTGTGGGTTCGCCCTGATCAGCAAGACAAATAGCAAAAGAAATGAAAGAGAAGGAAAGGACCACACGTATTGCAAATTGGAGCAATCCAGTTACACCTGCTCGCTCATCGTGCTCAATGCTCATGCCCTAGCTAGCTATATAGGTACTGTGCAGAAGGGTCCAGTCTCAGAGAGCTCTCAACTCTCATCGTAAAATCCATGAGTTCAAACACAAATTGCAGCTTGGGACTTGGTGTCACTCAGGGGGCCATTAGCTGGTATATTGCGTTTGCCAACCCTAAAAATGGAACTATATATGTACATCCAGGATCCCAACTCCCAAGGACCAAATTAAATTATTAATTATATATTCTTTCCGTGAATGAGTTTAGTGTGGTCATAAACCTATTCTAGTGCTAATCAAACCATGCAAAGAACAAAGGATCATTGCATTAATTTATTCAATGCTTATAAAAGTAAACATTAATGCTAATTAATTCTTAGGCTTTATTCGTTTACAATTTTATAAATTATTTGGATAAGTGCACTTATCTAGGTAAATTCATTTATATTCTTTTTTATTTTCAGGATTCTCAGGTAAGTAACAAAATATCATTTTTACTCATAAAAAGTTAGTATTAAAATGGGAAAAATAGTCATATTATGTTTTATAAAAAATTTTTTCAGGTGGAAAAGTTACTTATCCACCCGAGAGATGGATAAGTTTTATCCAAAAATATAAAAATGATTTTACTGTAGAACCCGCTACTTAATGTAAAAAGAATATGGAAAAATTAATCAATAGTAAAAAGATACCCATTATATATTTATTGGTAAATAAAGGGGGCCTTAATCATAAAAAGGCATATAACCTGCTACTAGGCTCCACCAAATTATTCACCATTTCTTGAAGAGATTGTAATCTGCATAAATTCTTTGGGATCCGGAGACAAATTAAAAATTAATAAAAGAACTGTTGTTCGTTTTGTCTTTTTACAAAAAAATCTCTAGCTTATTTTTGGCACGAGTAACCACCATTGTTCGTTTTGTCTTTCTGTTTTCCAACCTATGAGCATTTAAGTCCTTTCACTGCTAAGCTGCTTCTCAGTTGCGGTATAACTCCCAGTTTCCCCAGTCTATCCTTCTCTAGTTTGTCTTCACGGAGGACGATAGAACAGGTGAGGAATTAAATGAAGGGCATCAAGTTACCAACACCCTAATAGCAAAGCAAATATCTGAAATTGGAGAAGATCTTGCCAAACATGCAAGGGTAGCAGGTTCTTTTGTGGAGATCTTAGTGGAACCAGTTGCGGAAGCCGAAGACCTCATCAAAAGAACACTCAGAGAATATATCTTCCATAGGATCCAAGTTACGAAGGAGAATGTCAAGGCGTTCATTAAGAACGCATGGGCTCCAAAGAACCCAATTTAGGTGTGCCATGACGATAGTTGTGGTTGGGAATTTGTTTTTGACAGTAAAGAAGACATGCACAGGGTTCTAGAATATTGGAAGATTGGAAGGATTCCAAGCTGGGGGAAAATATTAAAATCTGGCACCAAAACGTTTGGCTGCAAATGCATGATATCCCCCGTCGTTTCTTCTCAGATCACAACTGTAAGCTACTCGCTTCAGCAGCGGGTAAGGTCCTTCCCGAAAATGAGATTAAAAATGGCACCCCCACTAGAGGCAAAATAGTCCGACTAAAGCTCAAGATAGATTTGCGCAAACCCCTTTTCAAAGGTTTAGTTCTTAGCAATGGATCTGAACCGATCTGGGTTCGTTTCACCTATGAGGGGTTAACTAAACTCTGCATCTACTATGGGCTGGTCGGTCACTCTTGGAAGAAACATAGGCAGATCTCACTAAGAGTTTCTCTTGACCAGATTGCAAATGAGCTAGAGGATCGTGAGTTTGATTCTCTAGGCGACTGGCTTAGGGCGGAGTTCAAGCCCAATAAGCCGCTCAAGTACCCGGATCTTTGCAAAGGATACTCTCCCTGCAAACAATTGACGCTGGTTCGACGGGATTGTAGCTCGGACGAAGATTCAGAGGAAGAGAGTGGGGCAGAGAAAAAACAGAGGCTTTTGCAAGGCGCACTTCAACAACTCAAGCATTCATCCAAAGAGAAAGCTAAAGTTCAGAAGTTGTATAGCGGTGAGGATGACAAGGGCGAGCCGGCCACCTTGAAACGGAAGTGGAGTGAGCCAAGCTACAGTGTAACTCGCAAGAAAGATAAATCAGTCCCTCGGGATGGAGGTAATCTTAATACATCCAGTCAGATAATTCAGAAGATAAAAGTTGGTGTCTATTCTACTCTCTCCAGGGGCCTAAGTCTGATTAATTTGGCCATGGGGGCGAAAAGAAGGGGTCGTTTTCCTTCAATGAAAGGCTCCTATCTAATTCCAAAGGCTCCTATCTAATTCCTAGTTTCAAAATTCAGCTAAGTCAGGTCCTTTGCTCCGATTGGGGCTGTTATGCAGCGCCAAGTCAGCTCCTTCCTATAGCTAATGATATTCCATTTGGGAGGCATTACCAAATGCTGAGCAACAACTTGCAGCTATAGCTACTCTCATACTCCAAATATTCGAGGTTCTCTATACTGTGTACTTTTCTTTTCTACTGTCAATTTATTATATCAATCTCTTTTTTCTACTTTGCACCTATTATTAGTATCATTCATTTAAGGGTAAATCTCTTAAATTACTCCTACTGTTCATGAAATTGACAAACTGTACTTTTACTGTTTAGATATCGTCTTGCGATACCCTTAAATTTTCTGACAATTGTCTAACACCTCCATTGCCATCAATTTTCCGTCACACTCTGTTCACATGTGACATCACGTGAGTATTAATTATTTTAAAATTCCCAAAATACCCTTATTGTTCACCGCCGCTGTTGGAACACCGTCAACGATGGAAACTGCAGTGACCACAGAACACCACGGCCACCTCTCGGATGACGGAACACCATGACCACCTTGATGTCTCTAATTCTCCGTTCGTCACCCAAATCACTTCTCTATTACAAAGATAACACAGGCTGACTCCCTGCTCAGAGAAAGAATTTGTCGGAGATGAGCAGTCACAAGAAATATCTGAATGGCCATCGGCATCTCTCAGAACTGGGTATCAGCATCGCAACCCAAAACTAAAGAAGATTTGTGCCTGTAAAAGAATACTCGATCACATTTGTGCCTATAAAAGATAGAAGAGCACCGTACTTGACAGATGAAAGCGTGGTGCTTTACTTAAAGTTGGATCCAAGTAATTTCTCATTCAAGTTGAACGTTCACTCATTTTGCGACACATCGATCAATACACCTTCAACCTTTTGTTTATTCTCTCTTTCCCTTTCGGTGATGAGCTCTAGCGAACATTTTTCCTTCTTTTATTTTTTCCATTTCTCTTTCAAGCCTCCCTATATTCCATTTATCACTCTCCCTGGTTTTGGTGAAGCCGAAAATCATTTTTTTATGCAAGTTTTTTTATGCAACTTTAAGGGCGGTGCTTTACTTAAAGTTGGATCCAAGTCATTTCTCATTCAAGTTGAATGTTCACTCATTTTGTGACACATCGATCAATACACCTTCAACCTTTTGTTTATTCTCTCTTTCCCTTTCGGTGATGAGCTCTAGCGAACATTTTTTCCTTCTTTTATTTTTTCCATTTTCCTTTCAAGCCTCCCTAGATCCCATTTATCACTCTCCCCGGTTTTGGTGGAGCTGAAAATCATTTTTTTATGCAAGGTTTGTGTTGGTAGCTCTGCAACTTTTACTATTCTAAGTTGCAAAACCACGAAACCCAAAATAACCGTTGTGTTTTGAATGGGCCCACCATTGTTGGTAGTTCTACAACTTATCAGGTTTGTTTCCCTTATTGCCCCATACGAATTGATCATCGTAGCTAAAAAATATGTCCGTCTATATTCAACTTCGGTCTGGATTGAAGTTAGCGCAAGTAGCTGGTTCCGGCGGCAACTTTTTCTTCAACACCCAGAAAGAAAACTGCAAATAAGAAACATTGGGGAGAGGTAGCAGCAAACAAATCCAATGGAAAGAACTCTGAGTTCCACAAGAAGATCCAAGAAGAGAGAGAGCGCTTTGAGTTCCACCTCCTCCAAGAACTGGTTGGCCTCATCCTGAAGCAAGAGTGATTGGATTGAAGTTAGTGTGGGTAGCTGGTTCGGGTGGCAGCCTCCCACAAAGTTCAATGAACTGGTCTACATAGTCAGTTGGGTTTTATTTTGAAATTTTGATGAATGGTAAAGGGCAAGTTTGATATTTCATTTTTTTTCTGTTAGTGTTTAGTAGCGTGTCAATTGTTAGAAAACTTAAGGGTACCGCAAGATGATATCTAAACAATAAGGGTACAGTTTGTCAATTTCATGAACAGTAGGGGTAGCTTAAGAGATTTACCCTTTCATTTAAATATGAAAATCTTTGCTTAGAATGTTCGAGGGGGTGGGGGTAGAGATACTCAGCGCTCCATTAAGAAATTCATGCGAGACTATAATCCGGATTTTTGTTTTCTTTGTGAAACAAAGCTCCAATTTCAAGAAGCCTCATCACTCTTCAAAAGGTTGAATTTCTTTAACTTTAAGATAGTAAAGTCTCAAGGGTTAAGTGGGGGTCTTATTTGCTGCTGGAAGGATGGATTTCAGGTGGAAGTTGTTGACTCGTCCCTCAAGCTTATAGAACTCCGAGTCTCCCATGGTCCACGGGAAAAAACCTAGTCCCTCCTCTTTTTGTATGGCCACTCAAGTAGAGGTGATAGAGTTACCTTCTGGGAAAGCTTCCTGATGAATAAATCCTATCTCCAAAACTATCCATGGCTAATGATAGGAGACTTAAATGATATCTTATACCAACTGAACTATCGAGGGTCAAGTCACTCTCATTTAGCCTCTCATCCCCTAAAATTAGTTATTGACTCATTTTCCATTACTGAAGTTGGAAACTATGGCCCTTACTTTACCTGGACTAACAAACAAAGTGGCCAAAACCTTGTTAGGGAAAGACTTGATAGAGCCTTTGCTAGTCTCAAATGGCAAGACCTTTTCCCAAACTCCAACATCTTGGTCCTCCCAGCTGTAAACTCATACCATAATCCTCTCCTGCTTGATACCCTCTCCAATTCTCCTAGGGGAAAGAAACCCTTTCACTTTCTACCTATTTGGGCGGATCATGAAAATTGTGAGAAGATCATATCACAAAATTAGCAAAAGCCTGTCCAAGGCTCTTCAGCCTTCACAGTTACAAAGAAATTAAAATACATTAAAAGAGACTTGAAATTCTGGAACAAAAACAACTTTGGACATATCACCCAGAGAGTAAAGTGTCTAGAAGAAAGGATTCTCTCTCTCTCCAACAGAACACCATTGATTTAGCTGACAGCCAAGAACTAAAAGATATAGAGCAACAATACAATCACTGGTTAGCTTATGAAGAAGCTTTGGAGGCTAAAGTCATGAGAACTCGGGCTTAAAGAAGGTGATAGAAACACCCGCTTCTTTCACCTACAAACAAAACAAAGAAGAAAATGGAGCAACATTGAATGGATCAAACAAGGAAGTCAAAATTGGGTCTCAGACAGGTTTTGGATTGGAAGAACTTTTAGAGGTCACATTTTAAAAATAAGTGGGCAAGAGGATGATTTTAATGTGGAGTCCCTAGAAGGGCTTATCTCACCCATTATCACTGAGGAAGAGAGAGAAATGCTGATATCAACCCCTAGTGAAGATGAAGTCAAAGCAACACTCTTTGAGATGAATCCTCATAAAGCCCCGGGTCCTTATGGCTCCACTCCGTTCTTCTTCCAGAAATTCTGGCATGTCACTGGTAAAGATTTGACAAAGATAGTAGTAAACTTCTTCCTTAGTCAACACCTTCTTAAAGAATTAAATCAAACTCACTTGGTTTTCATTCCCAAGAAAGTTGGAGCCAAATCTATGGACCACTACCAATCCATTAGCTTGTGCAATGTTATTTATAGGATTCCTTGTGAACAGACTCAAACCCCTCCTACCCAAACTAATCTCTTCAAACCAGGTTACTTTTATCAGGGGAAGAAATATTTCAGACAATGTCATTCTAGCCAAAGAGATAACTCATAAGATCAAGCATCAGAAAGGAAGGAATAGATGGGGCATGTTAAAAATTGATATGGCAAAGGCTTTTAATAGAATGGGTTGGAGTTTTATTATTGAAACCTTAAGAAAACTAGGATTTCTTGAGAATTGGTGTAATTTAATCAAACAATGCATCACCACGGTCTCTTTTTCAATAAAATTAAATGGCAGCCCTCTTGAAGTTTTCCACACTAAAAGGGGTCTCCGACAAGGAGACCCTCTATCACCTTATCTCTTTATAATTGGCATGCATGTTTTTACCAAATTGCTGGAAAAAGAGGAGTTGGAGGGTCGGCTTTAGGGAATCAAACTTGCTTCCAATACTAAGCCCGTCTTGCACCTTCTGTTTGTTGACAATTGCCTTCTCATTAGTCAAGCCACCCTAGACTCTCTCTCCTTGCAATCAAATCAGCCCTCTTTAAATTTGAGCAGGTGGCAGGTTAACAGATAAACTTCAACTTCCACAAATCCGACATCAAAAGATTCTCTATAGACTGTTGGGTATGAAATTGATGCAACCAAATGTCAAATATTTGGGTTCAATGATAGATGAAGAAAAGAGCAAGACCAAGCCATATAAGGAGATTCTTACCAAAGTTGAAAATCAATTGGACACTTGGAAGGCAAAGGTGCTCTCTCAAGCAGGCAGAACCACTATGCTAAAGGCAGTAACACAGAGCATTCCAGCCTACTAGATGCTTACAAATTTATTTCCGAAGAAGGTTTTGAACAAACTAGATCAGCTTTAGAGAAACTTCTGGTGGAAAGGTGACATGGATAAGAAAGGAGGGCACAATATTTCCTGGAGCAGAATTTGTAGGCCAAAAACAGTTGGTGGATTAGGTCTTAGGCTAGCTGAACCAGTGAATAAGGCTCTTTTTACAAAACAGTTATGGAGGTTCTTAATTACGGGAGATGAACTCTGGAAGGAACAATTACATCTAAGGTATTTGGGTTCAAAGAGCTTCTTTGAAGTAAAAGCTAAAAAATCCTACTCCTAATGGTGGAGAAATATTTTAAAAGTAAGAGATCATATATTTCTTCATCTCTATTGGAAAGTTGGAGATGGGGTTAAATAAACCCAATAACTAACCCTTGGATTCCCTAGCTCCCCAATAACAAACCTTAGGTTCGATCACACCAATCACTAAATAGAAGAGTGTGGATGGTCAAAGATTTCATCACAGATCGGGGAACTTGGAATCTTCAACTCCTAAATCAAGTCTTCGAAGCTCCTTCAGCAAAGGTAGTCTCCAACATTCCTCTTAATCCACAACAACGAGTTGATACAATGTTGTAGAAAAAAATCAAAAGATGGTTGTACTCAGTCCGTTCAACTTATAGGAGCTTCTCTTGTGAGGATGTAGAGGGTACCTCAGAGAAACAAGTTTGGTGGTCTAGACTGTGGGCAACAAAAGCTCCGTTCAGGTGCCAACTCTTTGGCCGAAAGGTTTTGTTGAACAAGGTGAAGATGAAACAATCAATCTGGAATCTGCGGCACTTTGGAGATGTGAATTGTACCTTTCGTGGTTGTACACCTGAAACCCAAGCACACATCTTCTTTGACTGTCCTCTAGCAAGAACGGTGTGGCTAGATGCCCAAGTTGGTTTCAACCCAGAAGCTTTTATTGCATCTGGGTCGACAGATTTCGTAAGTTAGTGGTTGGAGAGAAACCTTGGATCAAGAGAGCTCAAGTACTATTCTATGGCTAGAATACTAGCCATTCTGTGGATGCTTTGGGATAACAGGAATGAGGTGATATTTAGAGACAAACTTCCATACCCTCTAGAAATCAGAAGGATGGTGGACAAGTATGTTCCCAGTACAAGGGAAAATCAGTGGGTTGATACCTAGTGTGTTAGAGATCACTCTTCTCTCCCTTTTCATAAGTTCTCCTTCAACTCACATTCGCTAGCTATAGTTGATGGATCTTGGAATCCAAATACTTGCTCAGCTTTTACAAGTTTGTACTTATTGTCTTACACACACAATGTTTGCATTACAGAAGGAAAACAATGCCATGCCATTAACGCCACAGAAGCTGAAATCTGGGCAGTCATCTGAGGCCTAAGAAGACTCATTTTGTTGAGAATCAGTAAAGCCACTCTTATATCAGATTCAAAGGATGTTTTGTTGAAGCTCGAAGGAACCACTGGAAACATTAGATGGAATGAACAGACTCTACTAGATCACATTAAGTATCTTCTTACTTTTTTCGATGATTTAAAATTAATGTATGTAAACATTAAGGATGTTAGCACCGCCCATGCTATAGCAACAAGGGCAAATGTAAATAGAACTCAGTTTTTGGTTTCTAGACCTCTGCCTCAAAGGAACCTTTCATACTTTTGTAACATAGGTCTTCTTTTGTATCCTTGATGTTTCTAATGGATCCTTTGCTTATAAAAAAAAAGATATCTCCCTCCTACTCTTGAATGTGTTTGATGGTGTTTCTCTCATTGTGTACATCTTCACATGTGATTGGTTATGAAGAAAACAAGGTGTTTTATTTTTTATCTTCGAAGAACATTATTTTTCTAAAAGCCCTTGGGTTAATTAATTATATCCCTTCCTTCATTCAGTGGTATGTAAAGCATAAGATGTAAATCAGTCCTCAAAAATAGGTGTAAACTTGAAAAATTAGAGAGAAAAAGGAGGAAGAAAAGTAAGAGTAGCAGTACAAGAGAAGAAGATGGAGAAAAGAGGAGGAAGAAGAAGAAAGGTTCGAATATCCTTCCCTTTCTTCTCTAATCATTTTTATTAAAAATTAATGTTAAAATAATTACAAGTATGCCCTTAAGTGGGCAGCCAACTGGGCAATAACATAAAGAGATCAAGCAAAAAGAAATAATAGGCCCATTAGCTAATAGGAAAATAGAAAAAATATTACAAGAGAAGATACAAGGACCCATTCGGCTCAGTCTCTTTACACTCCCCCTCAAGCTGAGCATAGATGTCAATCATGCCCAACTTGCTTATATAGTGTGCCATTTTCCCTCTCGGAACTCCCTTGGTCAAAATATCAACCAATTGTTCGTCTGATGTGATGAATGGAAAACAAACTTCTCCTGAGAAAACTCTTTCCCTTATAAAATGTCTATCAACCTCAATGTGCTTAGTTCTGTCATGTTGAATAGGATTATGTGCAATATTGATAGTTGTTTAGTTGTCACAGTAGAGCATCATTGGCTTCTCATAATTAACCCCCAATTCTTCTAAAAGGGATCGTAGCCACAGTAGTTCTGACACACCATGTGCCATTGCCTTGTATTATGCTTCAGCTGAGAATCTAGCAACTACAGACTGTTTCTTACTCCTCCATGACACAATGTTCCCAGTGGCCAGGGCACAATAACCTAAGGTGGATCTCCTATCATCAATACATC
>NW_010729164.1:190480-235769 GCF_000365185.1 Nelumbo nucifera
AAATGAAGATACCATCCTTAGATCTAGCAACTTCAATTCCCAAAAAATACCGAAGATCTCCCAAATCCTTGATCTCAAATTCAGAGTTAAGAAATCTTTTGAGTTTATTGACCTCTTGAGTGTCATTACCCGTGACCACAATATCATCAACATAAACTATCAAAAATGTCACCAGAGAGCCATTTCTCTTCAAGAACAGGGTATGGTCAGATTGAATTTGTGTGTAACCAAAGGAGACAAGAGCAGCCCGGAACCTCTCAAACCAAGCCCAAGGAGACTGTTTGAGACCATAATTAGATTTCTACAGTTTACACACCTTGCCTTGCATTTCCTTTCCACACACCCCTGGAGGCAATGACATATAGACTTCTTCATGTAGGTCTTCATTCAAGAAGGCATTTTTAACATCAAACTGGTGTAGGGGCCAATCAAAAGTAGCAGCTAGTGATAACAAAACCCATACTGAGGTCATCTCAGCTACAGAAGCAAATGTCTCAAAATAGTCAATACCATACATCTGAGTGTAGCCTTTAGAAACCAACCTAGCCTTAAACCTCTCACTAGATCCATCAGAGTGATATTTAATGGTAAACACCCATTTACAACCCATTGGTTCCTTCCTTTCAGGCAAGTCAACAATATCCCAGGTATGATTCTTATGCAAAGCATCCAATTCAGCCATCATAGCATCCCTCCATTCAGGTTTAGATAAGGCTTCCGGTACAGACCTGGGTATCACATGGGAAGAAACAGAAGCAAGAAAAGAGTAGTAGGAAGGAGAGAGAAGGTTGTAAGACAGGTGTTTGGAGATATAATGGATTGTACACTTCTTGCCCTTGTGGAGAGCACTAGGAAGGTCAAGGTCTGGGAAAGATGTAGATGGGTCAGAGGAAAGGCTGACCTATTACCTCAATAATGATGGGAGGAGTAAGAGGCTCTTCTGTAGGAGTGGAAACAACTTGCCCATGTCTGAATCTGTGCCTTTGGTACCACCTTTGGAGAACAGGATGAGGAGGAATTATAGGAGAATGAGATGGAGGAGGAGGAGGAACATGAATATTGGAGGTAGGTCCAATGGGAGAAGTGGACACCTCATGAGAGGACTCAAGAGGAATGAGAAGAGGAATAGCTGGGGACATAGCAAATGGTTCTTCAGATTTCTCCCCCTCAGGAGAAATACTAAAGAAAGGTGTCAACTCAGCAAATGTGACATCCTGAGGTACAAAGCGGGTGCCACTAACTAGATCAAAACAACAATATCCCTTCTGTGTGGAGGCATATCCCACAAAAACACATTTATGAGCCTTAGGTTCAAATTTGTGTCTTTGATGGCTGTGAACATGCACATAGCAAGTGCACCCAAAAACACGGAGAGAAAGAGAAAAAAGATCCTCATCTGGGAAGAGAAGGCTAAAGGGGGTTTTTAAGTTAAGAACCCGGGAGGGCATACGGTTGATCAAAAAGGTAGCAGTAAGAACAACATCTCCCCAAAATTTTATATGAACATGGAACGCAAACAGGAGGGATCTGGCAACTTCAACCACATATCGGTTCTTCCTTTCTGCCACTCCGTTCTGTTGTGGAGTATAGGAACAAGAACTTTGATGAATAACCCCAAAAGTTTCAAGATAGGTGGAGAGGGTTTTCTCAAAATACTCCTTAGCATTATTAGAATGGAATATTTTGATTCGAGTGTTAAATTGGGTGAGGATGAGTTCATGAAATTTTTGCACAATAGCTGGTACTTTATCCCTGTATTTCATGAGATAAATCCAAGTGTAACGAGAGCAGTCATCAATAAAAGGATAAAGTATCTATAACCCCCCCATAGTTGGCAAATGATATGGCCCCCACACATCAGATTGAACAATATGAAAAGGAGAAAGAGATCTTTTATTGCTTACTGAATAAGAATGTCTACAATGCTTTGCTAATTCACACGACTCACAATGAAGACTCGATAAAGACACTCCCTTAAACATCTCTGGAAACAAATGACTCAAAGTAGAAAAAGACAAATGACCAAACCGAAAGTGACATAACAAGACTTTGTCAATAGACCCTGACAAGATTGACTCTAAGGCAACTCCATGAGGTGGTCCAAAAGTTCTATCCGGTGTGTCCAGCAAGTATATTCCGTTCGCCTCATGGCCATTCCCAATCATCCTCTGAGATTGCAAGTCCTGAAAAACACAATGAGTGGGAAAAAAGGTTATGCTACAATTCATAGATTTAGTTAAGCTGCTAACAGATAAAAGGTTTGTATTAAGTTTAGGGACATGAAGGACAGAGGATAAATAAAGGGTGTCAGAGGTCTTTATATCCCCTTTACTAGAAATGGGAGCAAGAGCCCATCAACAAGGGATATTTTCTCTTTACTAGAGAGAAGGTGGTATGAGCAGAAGAGATTAGACAACCTGCTCATATGGTCTAATGCACCGGAATCAATAATCCAAGGGATTTTATGATTATCTGAAACTGAAGCATGATTTGCAGAAGCACGAATACTTGAGTGAGATGAAGAAACAGTAGCTTCCAAGTGATTTAGTAGCCTCCCATACTTTTCAAAATCTGCCTTCATTGCTGCCAATTGCTCAATGATTGATTTTTCTTCACTCTCCTTATTTCCTTCTTCAGGTACTGTAGCAACATTAGCGGTCTTAGGCTTTCCTACCTGACTGCCCTTCTTAGAGCTGTTGTTATTCTTAAACCTATCAAGAAGAAGCTCAGGATGAAGCTTCCAACAAGTGTCCTTTATGTGTCTCGGTTTCTTGCAATATTCATATATCTGCTCTTTTTACTTAGTAGGACCCTTTGGCTTTATTCCAGCATGTGCAAAGTATTCTGTAAGTGGACTCTGTAATTGAATCTGCCGTCTACTCTCCTCACTACTTATCATAGCGTATGCCTGGGAAAGAGTAACATCATCTTTGGCCAGGATATTTTGCCTAATGATGTCAAACTCAAGGTTGAGCCCAGTAAGAAATTCAAACACCCTATTTCTCTCCACCAACTTCCTATACATTTCACCATCATTCTTACTCTTCCATACAATTGTCTTCATAACATCAATTTCTTGCCATAGGGATTTCAGTATAAAATAGTAGATTGCTACACTCTTCTCCCCCTGTCTTAGGTTCTTCACGTCACTTTTCAACTTGTAGACTCTGGCTACATTCAACTTCTGTGAATATGTCTTAGTAATACTGTCCCATATCTCCTTAGCCAAAGACATCCAGAGATAATGCTGACTTATATGAGGTTGCATAGAGTTGACCAACCATCCAATGACTGTATAGTTCTCTTGCATCCATTTCTCAAATTCAGGGTCTGTCTCTTTGGGTTTCACTTTACTACCTGTGAGATACTCGAGTTTTCCTCTACTACAGACATAAATTCTTATAGATTGTGCCCAAGCAAGATAATTTGTCACATCTAGCTTGATTGTGGTCACACTAGTCAAAAAGGAATCTACCGAGCCAAGGCCGGAAACCGGCACTTGCTTGAACTCACTTCCGTATGGCTCCATTAATCAAACAAAAATCAAAGAACCAGAAATTTGGTCTATATAAATTTACTTGAAGTCAAATCAGAACCCAGATGCTTGAAAATTAGGGTTTTACTCCATCCAACTATTGGAGAGGAAGAGAAAAGATGCAGCCACTCCTACTAGAGCTTTCCAATCTTTTCCAAACCTGAACCGCCCTCCTTTAGGAGTCAAAAGACACCTCCCAAGCACAGAGTGCCACATCTAAAGCTTCACCTTTACCTGTACCTTTGAAAATCTCTAGTTGGCTAGGGTTTTGGGCAGTAACAGAACAATACCGCTTCTTGGCAATACCCAGCCAGATTTAAAATCTCCAAACCCTCTACCAACTAGGCCAGAGATGCTCTGAGCTATAGAGAACCTATCTCTCCATACACTCTCTTAATCTAAGGGTGTATGGGAAAAGAGGAAGAAGAAAAGAAGGAAGAAAGAAACCTGCTCTGATACCAAGATGTAAATCAGTCCTCAAAAATAGGTGTAAACTTGAAAAATTAGAGAGGAAAAGGAGGAAGAAAAGTAAGAACAGAGTACAAGAGAAGAAGATGGAGAAAAGAGGAGGAAGAATAAGAAATGTTTGAATATCCTTCCATTTCTTCTCTAATCATTTTTATTAAAATAATTACAAGTATGCCCTTAAGTGGGTGGCCAGTTAGGCAATAACATAAAGAGATCAAACAAAAAGAAATAACAGGTCCATTAAGAGAGGCCCTTAGCTAACAGGGAAATAGAAAAAATATTACAAGAGAAGATAGTATGACCCATGGCCCAGTCTCTTTACAGTTAATTTCTGAATTCTTCTTGAATGTAGTAGATATCTGTTCATGTGATAGAGCCGTATGTGCAATATTTAGACTCGGCTATGTTTTCTTCTTAACTCTAATTACCATGTTAATTAGTTAAACCCTTGGTTTTGGTTTGGTGACATATAGGACTATTAATGGGTCATCAGGTCTGGACCGAGACCAGTTAGAACTGAAAACCAATATCTAACATAAAATATTGAAGACCCAGAACTGAATTGGACCGATAGAGACTATAGTTTTTAGACCCAAAACCGAATTGACGGGTTTTCAGGACAATCGGGTTTGAGTACTTGACGGGCACAATTATAAGCAAGGCCAGTGTTTCAGTACCTAGCTATCTAGTGGATAAGCAAGGCCAGAAAATAAGAATGTGAGGTTACTGGACAATTGGAACGTTAAGAATAGTGAATTTATTTATTTTGATCTTTCGCATTCAATTCTGAGTTTAAATTTTGGATTCGCTGGACAAGTGGAAGTAATGGGCTTATGAGCGCCCCGGACCCGTCCATAGATCCTTTGTCACTACACTCAGATTCAGGAATCAGGACTCCTTTGGTAGAAGAAAAAGGTAGGCATTAGCCTTGATTCATGTTTTGTAGATCACCAAGCGTGCATGCATCGATCCGGTACTAGCTAGCTAGGCGGCATTGTGAAGTTTTTATTCAGCAGATATATATAGGCACCGCCCTTAATTACAAATATTGGTTCTATTTCTAACAGTGTCAAACCAATCATCAGCTAGCTGTTTCAGTTAAAACTTGATATGTATGTATGTATTTAAATAGAATAAAAATAAGTTCAAGTTCAATTAAGATAAAATTTATTCAGCAAGATTACAAAAGGCTGTTAGAACAAAGCGAATAGAGATTTGCCCGATCTCGACAAAAATAGTAATTTTCAATTCCTCACTGTACATATATAAAAAGAAACATTACACGCACCCAACATTAATGGTCCCGGCTTTCTATTCTAAGGGTCTCTTGGTCTTGGGAGAGTCGGACTCGGACAGGCCTAATCTTGGCATTATTTTGTATAAAATGGCCTCTCTCTTTGTCAAATCCTCGTCCTCACCCTTTGTGAGCCAGAGATTTTGTCATTGTACCAAACATGATGGCCTGGCTCCACACATGCATGCAGTTGTAATTTGTAAATCATCAGAAAACATTAATAAAGCATTTCATAGATCGAAAAATGCAACAGATGGTAGGATGCATATATATATGAATATGAGACGACTGACATGGGAAGGCATGAATTCATCACATCTGTTGTGACGACTGACGACTATATATATATATATATATATATATATATATATATATGGTCCCGCATCTCCATTTGTTTTAAATAAATTCAGAAAACCAGCTGGTTATGTGTTTTTTTGAAGGACAAGTTTGATGAACTTGCATAAAAAAAAAGAAAATGCTGCAACCATAGTGGCAGCAGATGCATGCATTTGAGCTCTTTTATTGGGGTGTTGCAGCAAGAAAATGAAGCGCTCACAGTAGCTAGATGGAAACCATGGTTTTTAAAAACGAATCAGAAGCAGAATCAGTTTTCGGTTGAACGATTCGACCCGTGATGTCATAAATAAATTAAAAATAAAAATACATTTATAAATAATAAAAAAATAGCATAAAATTGAATAAAAATAGAAAATACAAAAAATATAACTATCTAAATACAAAAATTATATAATACAAAACACATAGAAAATATAAAAAATACAAAAAAAATAAAAAAATATAACTATCTAAATAATTAACAATAAAGGAAACCAACATGAATAAAATTTAAAACCAGCAGATTATTAGATGACTACGACATTGTTGGAGGGTCTTCATCCTATATCCATAAATTGAGAATCTGAGACTGAATTCAATTAGCTTTACTCTGGAAATCCTCATCATCATCTCTAACTCTAAAGACTGCATGAAAAAGAACTAGATGTAATCCGATGCCAAGTGACAAAAGAAGGTGAGTCACAGCATGTGTGCGGATGAGCTCAACAATGGTCACGATGACCAAGATTCTAATGCCAAGGACTAAGCGCTCAATTAAATCGGCAATGACAACCAACGGGACAGTGACAGAAAGTCAAAAAACAACAGAAAATCAGTTAAGCTTGCAATTTGTATCACTGGAGGAACCAGAATATATCCAATTTTGAAATTGCCACCACCGTCAATAAGGTCCCAAACACCAAAAGTCTTTGCAAGAGGCTCAGAAAGATTATGGCCCAGACAGTGAGACCGTAAGTGAAATAATACACTGGAAACTACGCAAGTTTTTGATGGTTTGCACTACGGCAGCTTCTGGGCTAATTGGGGCTGCAAATTTTTTGCGTTTTTGAGCTATGAATTCCTTGACATACTCAAGCTCGGCTATCACTGCCCCCGCCATGGCACCAACAACAAAGATGGTCACCGCCGATAATGGTGGTGTGATTGTGACGGTGGGCTTGGGCTTGGTCGCAGGTATTTGCTGCTGCAAGTGCTGCTGCAAGCATGCAACAGTTATTGTCGCTAGAAACTCCCGCCCGCTGCTGCAAAATCACCGGCCGCCGTTGCAAGTCAGTCGCCGGACCTATTACTACCAAAACTGTTACTGCTGGACGGCTGCACTTGCTGCAAAATCAACGCTGGTTGCCGTAGATGAAGCTGACCGCCGTCGCCGGTCGCTGTGAATCGTCGTCATCGCTGTGTACCGCCATCGGACGCCGTAGGTCGTAATCGGTTGGATGTGAGGGCTGAGAGGAGGGAAGGTTAGAACGAAAATGGGAGTCGTTCTAACCCTAAGCATTCGTAATATTTGGGGTCGGGGATATGGGAGTCATTTTATTTTATTTAAATCAATGAAAATAAAAAATATAACCCGCGAACCGCTGTTCGGATTAAACGGTTTAGCGGTTCAATCACCCGGGTTCTGACTTTTTTAACGGTTTTTAAGGAATTGCCAATTTATAGTATAACCGGACCCGGGGGGCTGATTGTTACCGGTTTGTTCGGTCCGACCGTCCAATCCAATCCGGTTTTAAAAACCATGATGGAAACTCTAAAAGGCCCTATATATCCATGTGAGTATGTGACAACACGTTGGATCAATATAGTGTTAGATGGACAGTCCGATTTATCATTAAAGTAGTCTATTATGTGGCAATATTACCACCCTCTACAACCAACAAAGCAACAATGGAAGATCAGAAGCGTATTTAATAAATTTGACCAACTGATCATGGTCGCTCATCAGTTGGTAAGTTGTCTGGAGAGGCTGATTGTGTAATGTGGAGTGTAGCCCATCAAGCAGAATAAATAAATTTGTAGTTCATAAATGAGTAATGGTGGCGGCCCACTCACCTAGCCGAATGAAATCTCGAAATATTTCTTCGCGGTAGTTTGGGTATTATGAAATTGTTTCATATAATTCGTACGTTGAGTGTGGCACACAAAGGTCACAAGGGGAGAGAGAGAGGGGATAGTTGATAATAAGGGTGTAAATGGATTATATGATGATTTAATTTAAATTCAAGTTTGATTCTATTTTATCGGATTCAGATATTTTTTTTTGTTATTAGATCTGATAAAAATGTTCTATTTTAAAATTAGAACGAATTTGATATATATTGTATTTTTAAAATAAAAATGATTATAAAAAATTCTTATATTTTATTTTTTGTATGTTTTTCTTTGTATAAACTGTTTTATTTTTTTTCTTATTAATAATTAGTTAAATTCTACAAACCTATTGGTAATCAAATTGGATTGCATCAAATTTGGATATCCTACATTTTTACTGGATTCAAATTTGACTTGATATTTGTAAGATTCGTCCGATTGGACATAGAATTTACATTATTAGATCGGTTTCAGATATAGCCTTATCCCAATCTGATCTGATCCATTTATATCCTAGTTGATAATGGTAAAGTTGAAAATCGAATAAATAACAAAAGGTATTGCGGGCATGTGAAAGTGTGAATGTTGACTAAAATTGGGATATTAAACTATTTCCTCCACATAGCTAGGTTGTATTTTTTATAATAAAAGTAAAAGGAAAGAAGAAAAACAGATCACTTCTTTTATTTAAGCAAAACATGCATTTAAACTATAAAAAAAAAAGAAAAGAAATTAAGAGGGGAGCGATTAATATATCAATTGGCGAAACATATTTGGATGGGGTTAAATCTGTATCTGATGCTATATATTATGTAAACGGATCGTCGATTAACCGGATTAGATGGCAGATTGTATTTCAGACATGCATATTTACAGCCCTAGGCCCCTACCTTTATGTTACAAGGTCCTTCCAGCATATGGGTCCTCCCAGTGTAATCTCTCTTTCCAACATGACAGTGACGAGGACCACAGTGGGAAATGACAAGTAGAGGTGGCAGAGACCTGGAAAGAGCTGAAGAGGCAAAGGCTTTGCTTAAGGAGTGAAGAAGGTATTTCTCCCAATCTTCTAGTTTTCCTCTTATGTGCATGGAAACACACCTATATTACAATTTACATAGGGCTGTTAAGGGATTACATATTGGTTCAATCCAAACCGGTCCAATATGAATTGATCAGTTCCAATTTAATCCAAGACTAGACTGATTATCAATTCAATATATCTTATTGAACCATCCAACCTGTTCCAGTTGATTTTAATTGACACCCCTATTCTTATCTTCTACCAATAGACTAAATATCAGTTCAATTCAACCCAATAAAAAATAAATCCATTACAAATGTATCATGTCCAATCCAATTTAATAAATAATTTGGACCACTAAGTCTGTACTGGTCCAATTCAATAAGTCTTATTGAACCTTCCCCATTCAAATTGATTATGATTCAGATAGGGTTTAACCCAAACCCAATCCAGTAACACCCCTACTGTACATGTACTCGTACAAATATCCCTAATGTCGTTTCTAGTCTGTAATAATGGTTCACCAATACAGTATATGCTAGTCTGGAGTACCGCCTATTAGCTTAACTTAGAGCTGTCAATGGGTCGAGTCTATCCAATGGAATTGAATCAATTGAATCGATAAAGGGGGAATGCTTTTCATGATTCAGGAAAAAGGGTGGTTGTTCAGAACCACTCATCTCTTTTTAAAAATGAAAATATTGATTTTGAATCATCTTGGATATTTTGCCATGTATAGTTGTGGTTGTGTTCTCAATCATACAAAACTACAAAAGCCTTTCTATTTTTTTTCTCTGTAAAAAAAAGATTCATTGAAAGAAACTTAAGAGAACATTTGGATCCCTTTTTTACACGGTTCCAAAAAAAGCTTAGTTAAGCTAACCGAGCTGGCACTACTATTCACAAAAGAGTTTCTATGCCTATCTCGTTTTGCCATATCATGAACTGTCACTACTACGCCCCTATTTACATATAGAATTGTAATGTTTTTAGAAAAAGAAAGGAATTCAAATATATAATAATCATATAAGGCCTGTTGATCCCACACAATGTGCCTGTCTGTTACTTTGAGCTTCATTAAGACTTTCTATTCATGGTTCACTTTTTTATTCAAAACATTACCAATTTTTCTATATCATTCATATGTACAGAAGCAATTTATCTACCAAATCGTTTGGCTATTTGTTTCATATGTGAACAATAAAAATATAATATGGTTGTGAAAATACATACAAAACATTAACAAGTATATATAATTATATGTTTTTACATATATATATATATATATATATATAATATTTTATACAATACAAGAATATGGCCCAAATATACTGAGTCACTTTGGCCATGTGGAACTTCTTTTTGAACCATGTGATCGTGTCCTAATTAATAATTGGGTCAATATTGGTTCTTACTGTTCTGAACCAATTATATAGTTTCAACCAAAGAAACCAATTATATAATTAAAGTCTTTTTTTTTTAATCTCTGTTATATTTTAGGTCTAAAAAGGGTAAGTTTCATAGACATTCTATAAGATTATTTTGATTAGGAAAACTTGTTTTACCAACATATAAAAAATTTATTATTAGTGTCATTTTTGTTAAGGTTATATGTCAAAAATGAAGTTCTGAGTTTTATTATTAGAGATAATTATCGATGTCATGTATAATCAAGCCTAATAGGAACCAGAGCCATGGATAGCTCTATATTAGTTGAGATTAAACCTATAAAAATCATTTAATAATTTAATAATTGGCTTGTATAGGTTTTTCTTCCTTTTCCTATCTTTTCTTTCAAATCAAAGCCTAAGAATACAGTAATACACGTGTACACCTGAAAATTTTTACTCCTTGACTAAGCATTCCATTGATGGATGTGTAATCACACAAGGCTTTGTTTGGTGTGCCTTTCCATGCGGTCTTTCAGTGATTTACAAGCCAGGAAAATCGTGTTACAGTCATTTTCCATTTGGCTCGTAACAGATCTAAGAGCCAAAAGCCAGTGCGTTGAAAAGATACGAGAAACCCATTTTGGGCTGATTTCGGGAAATCCCAAATGGAGTTTTTCACGTCTTTCTCACTTTATTCTCAGGTGAAAAGACACTGAAAGATGTGTAGTAGCTAAACTAATTTCGAGTTGCTTAAATCTTCATTTAAAAACACAATACATCTTTTAACTATTAAAACTACCAGAAGATCTTCCCAAAAAGACTTGCCAAATGACCCTTTCTAAATTTGGATGGATTCCCCTTAGAGTGCACCCTGCAATACATCTCCCCATGTATTGAAAACATCTCCTATATTTGTCATCAGGAGATATTCCAAATGCAAGGGGCAGATGTGTTGTGAGGCACTTGTAGGGCACGCTCTGTGGAGAGCCAACCGGATCTTGTTTAAGGACCCAACACCAAGTCTGGAGAAGAGTGAGCTTCTTGGCAGTTGGGCCAGGCTAGTTTTATACTTCGGCTGAACATAATCGTTTACAAAGTTCAAGCTCATCCATGAATCATTTACTAAGCCCATGTTTAGGAGTGCTTATTTTATAACAAGTGCTTATCCTAATCAGCGTTTATAAACACTTAAAATAAGTTCAAAATTTAGATTTTTTGAATAAATACTTATTTTGGATTTATTTCTCAAATACAAACAAGTGCTTATTGGTATGGTCTGTCTAAAATAAATACTTATTTAAATAAACACTTCCAAACTTAACCTAAATTAGATCATGATGTAGAGCAATAACCATTGGGCCAAATTACAAATCAAGTCGAGATCAAGCTGTAAATTTATATGAAGCTAGCAAAATGGGTTGTTATTAGTAGATACAGAAGAAAGTTTATTAGTAGGAAAAAGTAGATACAAAAATCTTTTAAACATTAAGGCTGTATTTTGGTTTGAAAGAAAAAGTAGAAAAAGGAAGGAAAAGATCTAAAAACCATTACAAATCTTGTGTAGGATTCCCTACATTTTTCTTCATTTTCTTATCTTTTCCTTCGAACCAAACATAGTCTAAAATCTAGAAAAGTAAATAGGATTTAGTCCTGAACATAGAGTATGGACCTAAATACGTAGCAGAATCTTTAAGCAATATATGGGTTGGGCCTCAAAGTCCCTCTGCCAGTTGATAGCTGACAGCCTGACACTAGCAATTCTCTGTTTCGGTAGTTTGTAACTCCATAAACCATCGCCATTTACATCTTCACAACTACCACCACCTCACAATTCACATGTTTCTCACCAACCACACTGCCTCGCCACAACACAACCACCCCACCAATGAATCTCGGCATTCAAAAGCCACATTTCCTGTTTGACCAACTCCATCATCAATGCCGCCTTGTATTGTTGTTGTTGTTATTGTCTTGATAACATTATAATTCATCTTGTCAAATTAGCATGCAACCACAATTCTTATTATTTATATATTATTTTAAAGTATTTCTAAGTTTTCTGATAATTGATTAAATCCTCCACTATTGTTAATGTTCGTTAATAGAAAAATGGAAAAGATTATTTTATCTACCATTATTCTTTAAATTTTCAAAATGTAACATTTGAATAACACCTTATTGCTCTTTTCCATTTTTTCAATGGAAAAAATCCCAAAAACAAGAACAACCCTCCCACTTCCGACAATCCATCCACCCTTCGAACCATTCACAACGACCTGGTACAATCCCTCTTGGTAATCAATCAATACCAGTGAGGAATGAATAAGCCAACCTCCACCTAACACCACTTAGCTATACTCCATGCTGGTAATAGTCACTCAATTCTTCATTCATGATGTTATTTGCTGTTAATGAATTATTTTTCATTTCTTTTCTTTCTTCTGTTATAAACCTTTTGAGGACATATTATATAGGTATGTGTAATCCAGATGAGATTTCAACAACCTATATTTGGTTTTTAAGGCTATATTATTCTTTTATGACTTCCCAACTTTCTTAAACCAAAATAATTTCTAATTTTGTATCCAGTTTAGAATGTTTGCAAATTTATTTGGTGAACCTAAACAGATCTCCTTTATATAAAGTATTGGCAAACTGTTGAAACATGGAACAATTGATCAACGATCTTGGTTGAAGCAAATTGGTCAAACACAGAATCATTGACCAATGATTTATTTTAAAAATTTAACGTAAAGGGGTAATATCTACCACAAAACAAAACGGTAATATTGAGTTTAAAAAAAATTTATACATCACGTGGTATCACAAATGAATAGATTGTAATGAAACACTAAAGGATATTAACAGCAAGGGAGGATTTGGTTAATTGTCAAAAATCTTAGGAGTACTTAAAGACAATATGTAAATAATAAGGGTCGAGTTGGTCAATTTCTGAAACCTTAGGGGTACTTTAACAAATTTGCCCTTAATCAAATGACAGTAAAAGGTGAAAAAGGGGAAAATTACTTAAAGGCATGTTTGGTTTCGTGGGAAGAGGGGTTTGGAATCAGAATGGGAATGTCTTAACTGATTGGTTGGATGAAATCAGAATCCCATTCTTATTCTTGGTGGAATGGCATTTCCTCGTTTGACGGAATGGGCATTCCGTCCCCCTACCTTAGGAATGAAATTCCATTTCAAGTGATTTCTATTCCCATTCTAATTCCTACCTGAACCAAACAAACTATGAGAATAAACCATTTCGATAGATGTTGATTTCAATTCCAGTTTCAACTATGCACCAAACGGACCCTAATTTCTCTCCTGGGATTTGCCATCTTGGTCAAATATTTATACCATTTAGGCTGTTAATGGGTTGGGTCCATCATATAGAACCGAATCGATTGAATCATTATGTCAATCCGGTTCTGTGGTTTGTTGAGTAATAATTGGTCAGGACTGGTTCATATTGTTCCAAACCAATTATAACTATTCTATATAAAGCAGATATTTTTTTTGGTTTCAATGCATGTCATAAAAGTTAAATCCAAAGATTATACATCATATATGGTTAATAACTTAGGATCCATCTAGTTTGCAGTCAGAATTGGAATCTGAATCAGAATTCGAATTGCCCATTCCCATAATCTGTTTGGTTCAGACAAGAATGATAATGTGAATTAGAATCAGCAGGAATGGGATTTCATTCCCAAGGGAGGGGGAAGGAATATCCATTTCCTCAAATGAGGAAATGTCATTCCAGCAGGAATGAGAATGGGATTCCGATTCCTCCCAACCAAACAGTTGGAATCTAAATAGCTCATTCCAATTCTGATTCCAGACCTTTATTCCTGTGAACCAAACAGGGCCTTAATATTTACTTGAAGACATAACACGTGGTCCTACACTACTAAACTGGTGGTTTTTAATATATAAAGATCTCTAGTTTTGGTGTAATTTTTGTTTATCAACATACAAACAATTTACTATTTTACTATCATTTCTATTAAGATTATTATCAAAAACAAAGTTGTAAGTTGTTACATAGCATTAGATAATGAAAATGTCAAGTATAATCATAATCAGGTATAATTGGATCAGACCCAATTATCCCAATTATAATTGGTTCCGGTTCTGGATCTATCTACGGGATTGATACACACCCGACCCGTTGGTACAGTTCTAAAACTATTCCTTGAATTTACCTAATAACTTAGAAACCCTTTGACCATGAAACCACAGAAAGGGTTCTGGAAATGAAAGAGGTTGAATTAAGATGGAAATACATGAAAAGTTTGTCCTTTCAAAAAGTATAAATAATTAAGGATATTTTCTCCATAAGATATGCAAGAAGGCAAAATGATGTTTTAAAAGGGTTTAAGATGGCATGTCAGGGGAGAGGTGGAATAAGTAGGAAAGCAAATGAACTCCAAACTACAAAGGATGAGTAAGGAAAGAGAAAGAAAAAAAAAAAAAAGTGAACAAGGGGTGTTATTTGCCAATGTGTACGATTTTGTAATTTTGTTTTTTCTGATGTGGCAACTGTTTTTGTTTAAGTTAATAAAACCATCCATTGACTAATGCCCCCCTAAGGACTAAGGTAGATAAAGCCAAGAGGAAGTCTAAGTATTTACTGGATCTCTAGCTGAGGTTCAAGTAATTTACCCAAAAACCAATTTATCAAATAAGAAAAAGGCCGGTCAAACAAACACTTGCATAAACAAGACGTAATACTAAACAAAGTTATAATTTAAGGAAAATTTGAGAGCATCCCTGCAAATTAGTTATCCATGGTCTTATGTGGCCAAAGAGATTGCAACGCGGCGGCAGAATGGATCATTGCTGGCTAGAAAGATTGGGCTCCAAATTTACTTCTCTTAGCCACCTGTCACTGAACTGTTTCACCATCGAAATCTTGTAATAATAGACTTGTCAAGTTTCGGATGACATGTCAACTCCTGATTGGGTGAAGATTGCTAGTCATTTGCCAATGTGCTAGTTTCAACAGACATGCATAGATGTTAGATGATGACAACCCCAATCTGCAAATCGAGAATTGACTATGGAACAGACTGAAAAACCAATAAAGTAGTTAGGCCCATAAGGCTTATGGCCCATGTAGGCTGTAGCTGGGCCTGGGCATTTTCTTCTTAACCCAATGTCAAATTGTAATAACCAAGGAAAAGGTATTGCTTCCATTCCATGTGAACGATCCAAAGTGAGAAGCCCTGTGGCTACCCTTCGATTGGAATAAGTTGTGGGACCAAGGTTGCATCATCGTCAACTTACTTGTCTTTGGTAAGATTTGGACATGCCTCTCGCCTAGTGCAATTCCCAAATTCCCATGGATTTTCCACCATTTGACGGTCCCCCACATAAGTGTAAAAATAGCTTAAATAGTCAAATCTGAATCTGTTCAGCACCGGCGACGTGCATGAAATGTATTAAAAAAAAATCTGTATTCGGCTATTCGCTTTGAAGTTTGAATTCCAAATCACAAAACAAACTTAGCGAGAGAAGTGTCTAAGAACCCTCATCAGTCGCTAGCTACCACTTCAGTTTTCGTCTTTTGAATTTGAACAACCATCCATCATATACCATCAAGACCGTCATCTGCTCACAGTTTACTGGTTTTGAGGCACGGCCACTTGAAGGAGTTTCAAACGCTAACGCCAATAAGAAACCATAACCATTGAAGTTGAAGACCGCGCGCTCTGGGTTGATAACTACTAGAAAATTAGAATGAAAACGATGATTTCAAAACCCACGTTTTTCTTGTTTCCAAATTGGCTGCTGCTGCTGCATGGTTCTCTCATCATGAATTCCATTATTCCAAAGTCCTCATTCCACAGAGCATTAAAAACCTTCTTTCTGTTGAATTTGGAAGGATAAAATCAATAGAATAAAATAAAAGGAAACCCATTTCGATCAACATTCCACCTTAATTTCTCTGCTGCTGGGTCGAAAAGAGAGCAGCTTTGAAATTAATAATTTAATCTCCCATTATAAATATATATATGTAGTATGGATCATCTTATCCGGGCAACTACCAACTTTGCAAGGGGAAGAAGAAAGAAAGTAGCAATTAAGCTTGCTAGCTGCTGCTAGCAGAGTGTAACCATGGCGCTGTTTTCCAGGAGATCCAATACAAGATTAAACTGCGTTTTCGTTGTGTTTCTTCTGCTTGCGGCAATGGCTTGGCCAGGACGGTGCACCAGAGTCATCAAGAGTCGGATTTTGGAACGCACGCTTGAGAGCCAGCTTCCTAGAGGACTTGTGCCTCCTTCGGGGCCTTCTCCATGCCATAACAAGTATGGCGTCCTTACTGATGTTGATCACCCTCAGCTCTCTCATCCAACTGATTATCTTATTTGTGATCAGCCCTAAGCCCTAGCCCCTAGAGGAGAGACTCGATCTTCATCAGTTCGATTTCATTATATTTATTCCTTTCGATCGTTTGTTAACGACACAGGCTCCTCAAAATTAATGACCAATTATTCATCCCATTTATTTTACATGTTTCATCTTGTAATCTATCTGTATAGGAAAATACAAAGAGGAATTGTTAAATCCTGTTTGGGTTTAATTTCTTTCATACATCTGACATCTCTCTTCTTCCCTAGTCGATCGCATCAATTTGTTGTATTAATGGTGAATGTCTCAATCCGGATATGGCCGGGTTTTGATTAAAAACCCTGCTTTGGGATTAATTTGAATATCTAAGGGTCAAAGCACACGTATACCCATTTTGTGCACTGATCACAATGGGCCCATTTTGGTTCAATATGGTGGTAGGTTTTGACTATCATTTGTTCCATATATGATATATATATAGCAAAATGTAATTATGTATGGTTGACTGCACCAGTTAAATCTTTAATACTGTAAATCCGTTAGTATATCTTATAAAACGTGAACTAATTAGATCGTATGACCTCTTCGAAGTGACTAATTAGACATTTTGATTTAACATGTAACAAATTTTTCAAGCACACTCTAGTTGGACTTTAGAGATATTGGTGTTTTAATTTAGGTGTCGTTTGTCAAGTCTTTCTAGGATGAGAGCCTGGATAGTCAAAAGATTTATTAATGAGCTTTTTGGGTCTTGTCTTTGAAGATCTAGACCGTTTGTTAAGTATCTTAATCTATCATGATTTATGGAGCTGTTAAACGAAAGATTTTAAATGTAGAAAGAAAGAAAACTTCATTTGAAACTTCTAAATTTTTGGCTATTTTAGGTTTCCATGAGTTTTTTAAAACATAGTCTTTCTGGCTTCCTGTTTTTCATTATCAAAGGGAGAAAGACCAAAATTTGAGAATCTCAAAAAACCACATGAAAAGACTAATCAAACACTTCCTTATTTACTCCTTAAAAGTTATTCCTAGGTCTTTTTTATCTATTCTAGTTTATGGACAATATTCTCGATTTGTATCTAAATAATAATGGATTAATTCAATTTAAATCTATAGGTAATATCCCGTTCAAATCTATTCCGGCCATTTGGATAATTAGGTCCCTATGCAAGAAGAGGATTGAGGATGGAATGTATTGGATGTTTTTGTATATGTTTAGCATCGATTCTGCAGATACAACACAATTTTCTTAGAAAACAGTGCTGCTAATGTATGGGTTGGAAGCACCGTTTTCTGACGGTGTCATTTTTTTGTTTGAAAACTTTGTTGCCAGGTAAAATGTTTCCCGGAGCAATAGTAACATTTTTTGTTTGATACCAATGCTCCAGGAAACGTTTTCAGCACTGGAACCTATTATCTAGTGGCATGTCATATTTTTATTGGAAGCAACGAGCTGCAGCTCCAGGAAATTCCAAATTCGGTGTTGCTTTAAGCCACACCTTCCCAATTTCCAAGACGTAGCTTAGAGCACTGTTTTTTATGGAAAAATGGTTCCAAATAAATAAGTGTTTCCTAGAGCATCGTTTTTTCTAACGTGACGCTGATGTGTTACTGTTTTCTAGCATCGATGCCAAACAGACGCTTTTGGGCATAAGATCAGCAGCATTAATAATCTTACTCTACATAACAAAAGTTTCTTTTTAATCTTCAAAAAAGTTGTTTATTCTTCGGTTAATGGGTAGGTTAAAGTTCACTCTGTTACGTGGTTTTGCTCAAAGTTGAGTGCACTTCTAAGTCCGTAGTCGGAAAGCATTTTGGCTGCGTTGAATTGGATTAATTGGGGTCTAACCTAATTAATTCTAACCCTACCAGAAGTGACCAACTTGTCTTCCCAAGTACAAACCTAACACCAAAGTTTAAGTCCATAAATGTAGATATACCTTAAATACCTAATTAGTTAACCTTAATTTAGGGGAATTTTTTAATGTGAATTATTTTTCTTGTTACCAGTTCCTAAAACAAAATAAAGTAAAATCAGATGATTTGGAAATAAATTGATTATTAAAACAAAAATATAGAAAACATGTTCTAGTTGTATGTGCATTTTTTGGAAATCAGATTTGATCCTCACAAGACCATCCTCAAACCGCTCACACAGTCCCTGGCAATCATGCATTGTGTGTATCTCCCCATGAAAAAAAAAAAAAAAAACATAGAACTATGGAGATATTCCCAATGCACAGCTGTAAAAAGATGTGAGGACAGTTCTGTGAGGGTTGAATCTGATCTCCATTTTTTGTTTCCACATCTAAAACCAAAAAAAAAAAAAGTATTTTTGAATGTATGGTGTAAATACATATTTTCATCTAGCTATTTAGTATCATGTTTCATAAATCATATAATTTTTATATCATAAAATTTGTTTTGGTTTCTATTTTGATGTCTTAAAAAATATGTATAGTTTTTTTGAAGCAAAACCAACTAACTTTTGCTTTGTAAAACAACTTTGCCAACAAAAACACATATTTTTTTTCTAATTTGGAGATTTCAAAAGCAAATGAAAATGAAAACAAAACCCCTAAGGCAGTGTTCTACAACATGAATGTTTTTGTTTTCATTTGTTTTTCAAATTTGTCATATCAAAAAAAAAAAAAAACATCTTCTTGAACTTTGTTTTTGTTTTGAAAGGCAAAAACAAATTGGTTTTGTTTTAAAAAATAAATGTTTTTGGAATCATCAAAGAAATGTTTTTCCTTAAACAAAAGCAAATGTTACAATATAAAAACTATATTATTTATGGAACATGATATTGAATAAACAGATGAAAATATGTTTCTAAAACCAGAAATTGAAGAACCGGTTTTTTGTTTTTACTTTGAAAAAAAAACCACATATACAACCAAAAACATGTATTTTGAATTTTTATTTTTAGAAAAAAATATATTTTCAAAAAAGATGGTTTTGATTTATCTTTGGAAGAGGCAATTAAAAAAGCAATTCACGTTATAAAACGCCCTTAGTATGCAACATGAATATTTCGGGTGTTCTCAACAATTTTTTTCTACTCTACAAAGTAGGGCTACAAACAGTATATCTCTTTGTCTGAATTAAAATTTGAATCGTCTGATTAAGGCCGCTTATTTGTATATAGGGATTTTCGAATGTGGATCCACCCCGGTCATACATGATTCGATCCAAATCCAACAATAATTTTGCAGAAAAAAATTCAGCAATATTTAATATATGCATACACCTATAAGGGTTTGAATGTTGTAATTTACTAAAGGGTCATAGATTCAAAAGTCTTGTAAAAGTCATTTATTCATGATACGATTTACATCATCTTATTAATAATATGTAATATTCTAATATCTTTTCAAAGCCTAATCAAGCGAATTCATTAAACATAGCTCAAAGAACAGTCACGATGAATACAATCCATGAGAAACTGAGGATACAAAGACCAGGTCTGTATATATATGTAAATCAAACCTGACTAATAGATGTGCGATATTAAAATGTAATTTAAGTTCAATAAAAGTTTGGATTAGCGAGATTCAATTTGAATCTGAATATTAATATAAATTTTGAATTTTATCGGTTTGCAACTCTATAAGGAATGATTCCGGAATTTGCTAGAAACAAGCTATGTACAATGGACTAGAGCTGTTAGGATGTACCAGTCCCGAATTAATTAATAATAAAGGGTTCCATATGATAGACTCAGAAATGTTGAATTATTATTATTATTATTATTGTTGGTCTGGACCGATTATACTTGAGATGTAATTACATATTATAATAATAAATTAGAACATTTTATTTGATAACATGACTTTAATAAAAGTGACAGTAAAGTAACCAACTGTTAATATGTTGATAAAACAACTGCTTTCAACCAAAACTATTTTGTCTACTTTTTTTTGAAGTTACCTTCTAGACATAAAATATAAAAAAAACTAAGAAACCTTTGTATATTATTAGCTATATAATCTGTTTGAGTCTGTATAAGAATGGAGCACAACCTAATTGTTTTACTTTTTATTCCCAAACTTTACTTCAGGTGGAGGGGCAGCCACCTTGAGATTTTATTAATAAAAAAACCACGGGAGAACGGATAAGGGAGGACCTAGCCAGCGAGTTCAGCTTCTGTTAGGGCAAGTCGGTGCTTGCACTGGTCGAGTAGTCCCTTGCAATCTTGCATTGGAAATATTTTCAATAAAATAAAGGGAGAATGATAGTTCAGCCCAGAGTCAGAATTTATAGGCTCAAAGTACATTTGGGGTAGGTGCCAGTTCGGAATTAATGTCAATTTACGGACAAATATGAATGCATAAAATGTGGGTTTTTGACATTTTGAATATTTATAGATTTACAGTAGAATTCAAAAATCTACATTAGGCCTGTCCGTACTTTTTCATAAAATAAATCACTATGTATAGAGATATTCCCAAGATAAGGCTATTGGAATGGGCTTTTCCTGACCGGCCCAAATGATCCCAATCTAATAGTTATTCAAGACAATATTACAAAACCAGAGCTGATATAATCTGTTTGGCCAGTTTGATTTTAAAAGGTAAACCCCAGCCATTGATAGCCCTACAATGGGCTACGAAATTCAATCAAGTGCAAACATATCCTTAATACATACTGTTGTCAGATGTAGTTGCAAATGATGTGTTTACTTAAGATATTGGGTTTTATAGCCCATTTACACGTCTTGTATGTAATAGATCCTGACCCTACAGGGAACGTCAGCCAAAATGTTCTACCAAATGCCATTTAAATCACTTGGTGTGTTTTGTTTTGTGAATGTTTTGTGATAGACATTTATTAAAATATTGTCAATGTCATTGTCAAATCATCAATTTTTTCATCATGTTTATTTGTACATATTGATATTTACAAAAGTGAGTTTTGATTTATGTGTATACCAACCATTGGGGGAAGCTTTATTTTAACGCTTCTCCAAACGGTTGAACGTTTATTCACTGTTCCACTGATATGATGCCTAATGACGCTTAGTTGTCAATAAATGATTTATCAAATACTTTTTTCGGTTTTAAAGACAAATCATGTACAAACATTTATTTAATAAACAGAAACTATACTAAACACATACTTAATTGTATTGGGCTAAGGTAGCGGCAAAGGGACTGCAACTTGGACTGGATTAGAATGGGAATTTGTTTAATTTTCAATGGGCCCAAACCCCAAGCCTAATGTAGCCGAAATTGTTCAACTAGTGAATGGTCCATAAGGTAACACTTGATACTTTTCCTTTTGAACATCAAGTTTATGTTATGTTAAGAGGTGATGCTCTCAGAGAGAGAAAGAGAAATCTCATGATATGAGTGCTTATATCATCTTTTAATATTGTAAGTTGGCAAAATAGATTACTAAAATTGATACATAAAAACAAAATTGGAACTTGCTTTTTTTTTTCTTCGTAAAGTAGTATCATATAGAATCAACAATACTCCCACATGCTTAGCATTTGCATATATATATATATATATATATATATATATATATATTCTATAGGAACTTGCTTTTATTTAAATTATAGAGGACTATTAGATTAGTAGTTGAAAAGAGGGTGGTAGTAATGGTGACTGGCGACCTGTTTGGCCAATGGTACCACCTACCTGAGATTTAAATGTGAAAATCTTTTAGGCTGTGTTTGGTTGCAATGCAAAGAAGTTTGGACTGATGGCAGTGCAAATGATTTGAGTGTAAATTCTGACCCAATTTTGTTTTAAATTTTAGGTTATTTTGTTTGATTGCAATACAATAGAAAAATTAAGATATGGAGCAGAATAAAGTAAAATCCAAAACAAAATTAATGAAGAATTTACATTTTTTTAAATTTGCACTCCCTTGCATTTGTATCAATGCAAATAAATTTGCATTGCAACCAAACACAGCCTTAAGAATGAAACAATGTACCTGCCTATGCAGACTTGTCTATACTCGCTTGGCCCTCATAGTTGTACGATTATTCTTCTCCTTTTCCTTAATTTCAATAACCATGATGAATATGGGAAGTTAACAGCTCACTCACAAACCAAAAAAGAAGAAAAGAAAAAAAAAATCCTGTGTTAAAAATTAAAATTGACTCCAAAATTTGTGCATTTGTGGGTTTCTACTGGAGGTTGATCCATAGGCCCAAAATTTGAAAATTGGTCTGCTAACAATCAATCATTCTCTTCGGCCCAGCTGCAAGTCTATGACTATGATTGACTGATGGTACAACTGTAAAGCTAGTCCTGGGCTTTATACTTGTAATGGACTCACAATTAGGTCCATCACTATGGAATGGTCTTGCGTGTGGCTGGTTATGTTAGGTGAAATACATGTCTACAAAGATCAAACATTCAAACTCCAGCCCATATCCATATATAATTTACCTACTTCATTAACATACTGGAAAAAAGAACCACAATAATGTAAAAGTAAAAATAAAAAATAGCAATTATGTTTTTGTAAAATATCGAGACCGATGAACATCCCATATTTATCCAATTAAACGACTGCTCTGTGGAACATCTTCTCAGTTCTCACCATACATAAATCATCTTCTTTAATTTGTCTTTCAGAGACAAATGACAAGTTAATTTGCTTCAAAGTTTCAACAATTCCTAGCATAAAAAAGTATTAAATATGTGTTGTAGCGGAATCAAAATTTAAAAAAACGTATAATTAACTAAATAAATCAGTGAATTTTAATTTTCTTGGATATCTCACAAGTCAAAAGTCCTTTCAACTGTGGGTATTGTTTTCAATGCCGTAGTATAATAAAATATTGAGCATTTCAATCTATTAGGCCCCACAGTGGAGTGGCTGAAACTTCAAACTACGCCACAAGAACTACATCACACTTTGTGAAGATGCTTTACACCGTTGCGTGAACAATATGGATGCTTTTGTCAAACAAATTAACTTTTCTACATCTCAAATGAACATTTTTTCACCAGTAGCACGGGGTGGAATGAATTGAGCCACAATACATTCAAATGCACCACACTACCAAACAACCCCATAAAGGACTGTTTCTTGTGTGTGTGTGTGCATGTGAGAAAGGGGAAGAAAAAGGAGGGGAGAGGGAGTAGGCGTCTCACGTGACTTGGTTAGGATAGGTGATGGCTTACTATATATGTGATTTTTCCCTGAAATTTTATTGGAAAGTTGGAAAGCTAAAAAGGGTTTCAATTTCATGAAAGTTGGAAAGTTGGGAAGTCAATTCTTTGTGTTTCATAAAGCCTATATTGAAGGGAGGAAAAAAACAAGTATGTATATTTGCAGAGATGCAGATGACGAGGCACTTTTGGGCTAGAAATTGTGAATAGGAAATGACCACCAATCTATGCCCCTAGAACATCTCATCCACTCCATTCACTTTCACCAACAATAAGAAATATTCTGGGCAAAAAAAAAAATAGCGATTGGATTCATTCTTGGTAAGAGAAATCTCTGAGTTGGATCGGGATGAGGACAATAGTATTTAATGTCAATGGTTGTTTGTATGACTTTAAATGCATTGAATTATGGGCCTATGCACGTCCCCAAGCATTAAGAAAATATATATTATTTTCTTTCTAAAAAAATATATATATTATTTTAACGCCCTTCTTGCCCTATTATTTCATTTATTTGGGTTGAAACAGATAACAAAATCAGATGACCACTGAGGACGAGCAGAGTCTACCCACCTCATCACTCTGGATTATTTCTGCATTAGTAGCCACTATGGCTAACTATCAGCTTTATGATATTACATTCCTTCTACCAACTAACTGAGATCATGGTGGGAAGATATTTTTTTATTTGGAGCAAATTGTTATTTGTAAAAATGTTTAGTGTTCTAGATATATAAGGGCGTATAATCGCCAACTGAGGGGTGGCTTAGTTGATTTGTATCAGCACATATGTGAATTCGATTCCAACAATCACTGAATAATTGGGGTAGGTGTGTTTATTTTTTGGTTCAAATCGCAAAACCAAATTGAACCAAATCAATTTTGCAGTTTGGTTCAGTTTCATATTTTGCTAAATTGTGATTTGTGGTTTTGGTTTGGTTTTTTGGATTTTATAAATCGAATTAAACCGTAAACCTAAATCATATAAATAAATGGAGTATAAGTATTATATAATATAATATATCTAAACCAAATATATAAAATAAACTCTTTTATTTTATAATAAAATAATAAAATAAGTTTTAAGTTTTACTTTTTAGGGGTGCTATTTGAGCTTTCTAATTGGGTTAAGCCCAATAAATTCAAAAAATGGTCTAAAGTTCTCTAAACCGTAATAAAGCGTTTGATCTAATTTGGTTTATCAGCCAAAACGGTTTGATTTGATTTGAAATTTTGTCAAACCGTAATTTACTAATTTGATCTGAGATCTTCTCTTAATTGCACCAAACCAGACTGTGAACACCCCTACTTTAGAGTGGGGAGGGTTATTAGTGGTGCATATCACTTAATACCAATAAAAAAAGCAAAAGAAAAAGATAAGGAAGTATAATCCAAACACCCAGAAAGCAATTCCCTTTTTTTTTTCTCTCTCTTTTTTAGGGAAGAGCAAAACGGTCGAAAATGATATCATATTTGATGCAGAAAAAGAATTAATGAATTAATGATATTTTATCTTTTATTTTTTTTTCTTTTGCAATGTGGACTTGGCCTCCACAGGGGTGGAGTGTTATAGGCTTGACTTATAATTAGTGGGTTAGGCTATATTTGGCTTGATGAAAAGAAAGGGAGAAAAAAAATCTAGCTAGCTAGAGGGAAATGTGGCCTCCACATTTAACTTTTCCTCAATGTTTTGTTTTTCTTTTATTTTCTGTCAAACCAAACACAACATCAGTGAATGCAATGAAAAGATTCTATAATAGTGATGAGCATAATATAGGGTGCATATGAGGCCCATTGGCTATAGTCTATACCACAGAGAGTACAATTTCACGAGATCAATACTGTGTCTTTGCTTTGGGAGAGTATTGATGATTAGTGACTATTTCAACCATTAGGTCATGGTGAAATTGATCTTAAAAAATTGTTTAGGCAAAACAAGAGGAGCAAGGATTAGGTGAACGATCGCTGTTCAGTGGGCTGTGGAATCAATGATAATGTTTCATGCCAGTAATAAAAATATATGAGACCCCGCCTCATAGAATATCATTGGTTCCACAACCAGTTGGACAGTCATGGCATTCAGCTAATTCCAATTAAAACAAGAGATATGATACAACAATTACATTATATTTGGTTTGTGGGTATCACGGTTTTCAAAACTGAACTGGACCAAAAAAACTGGGAATTGATCACTTGACCATATTTATTTTACCCCAAAACCATTATTTTAGCCAAAAATAATTGATTTGGTCAACAAACTACTGATCCAGGTGTTTGAACTGTTCAATAATTTTTGACCATTTTTTATTTATTTTTTATTTATTGTTAAAACAAACCATCCATTCGCTTCAAACGATCAAACCGTTCCACCCAAAAACCAGACCCCTAACGGTTCTTTGATATCTACTATTGGATCCCTCTCTGGTCAGAGAGACTCGAAGGCCATAAAATATCACTATCACATGTGATGGATTTACTGTTCAATTTACAAATACACTGTCCAACAACATTAACAAGGTGCCAAGAAATATACCTTCAGTTTGTAAATGCTGCACATTAAGTAGCAGAGTTTACTGTTATAGATTACTATTGGAACTTGGAGGGATATGGGGTACATCATTATTCAGCTTTTATTGCAACATTTACAGCTAAAAAAAAGTTACATTTTATATATAGAAAAAATTGTTTTTCATACCATAAAATTTAATTTATATTTTTCTGATGATTTACCATAAAATTTATATTTGAAGTTTGAAATTATGATAGATGGATGGTATACTACAAGCCATTTTTTTGACAAGTTTTAGTTTTATATTGAAAAATAAAAACATGGACTTGGTATCTACCATGGCTTTTAAAATTGACCCGGTGATTGAACCGGTCAGGGTCCAGTTACCGGGTTGAATGGTCCGATCATTCGAATCGAACGCTCAATCTGTTCAGACAAAAAAGTAAAAAAAATTAAAAAAAATAAAAAACGGTCAAACACGTTTGAACGATTAACCACCTGGTTCAACGGTTCGCTGACAAAAACCAATAGTTTTGGAGGGAAAATCCAGTTTTGGGGGAAAACGGAACCGATCACCTAACCGGTTTTTCCGATCCGACTGTCCGGTTCGGTCCGGTTTTGAAACCATGGTATCTACTATTTGTTGGGAAGCCATCAATGAAATGTGGGTGTCAGGCTGATATGAGATGGATGATTGAATATTACTTGGTCAATTAATTTAGAATGTCCTCCATCTCTACCTGTTAGACAATTTGGATCCCCTAAACTTCACTCTAAGAGTTTAGATCTGCGCCCCATGGGCATTTTAGAAATTAAAGGTATGGTTATCAAAACCGGATCAGACCAGATGGTCGGACTAGAAAAATCAGGAATTGGTAAGGTGCTCAGTTCCATTTTTCCTCAAAACCAGATTTTTGTCAAAAAAATGATTTGGTCAATGAACTACTGACCCGAGCGGTTGAACCGTTCAATGGTTTTGACTGTTTTTTATTTTTTAAAATTTTTTGTCACAACAGGCCTACCGCTTGGTTCGAACGGTCAGACCATTTGACTCGGAAACCGAATCCCTAACTGATTCGTTGTCCAAATCGGTTTTAAAAACCTTGGTTAAAGGTTTCACATATACATTCCATCACCAGTCTACGTGGCAAGTATGTCATATGGGAAGAATCTTGCCTTGCCATGAACCTGACCCGATATACTGGGAAGCCTTTTCTACACGAGTTCACATCTGCACCCCACAAGGGGGCGCCCCAAAAATACACGGCAGGGATGTGCTGTGGGACGTTGTGGGGCGCCTCATTGTGGGGTGCAGATGTCTCGTGTAGGAAAGGCTTCCCAATATATCGGGTCAGGTTCATGGCAAGGCAAGATGCTTCCCTATATGACATACTTGCCACGTGGACTGATGTGAAATGTATATGTGAAACCTTTAACTTCTGAAATGTCCACATATAAATATTGTATTTGATCCCAACAACAGCCCCTCGAGTTGATTAACCTCTAATTATGTAGTTCAAGTTTCATATGGCCCAAGAGCCATTAATGTGGTTAAATTGTGCAGTACTATACTCTAAGCATTTCACAAGATAAAATTTAAAGCCATCAATAATCAGAACTATTTGATGGAATGTCCTCCAGATAGAAGGTTTAGTACTATTGTGATTTGTGGAGTATTGTCTAATGTTTCCCCTTTTATTGGTTGGTGTAGAGGTGTAAAGTGGGCCATGCCAGGCTGAAATGGTATGGTCTGTGGGCGGTCCGTGTAAAATGTGGGCCGTGCCGTGTTGGTCCGTGGGCCTTATGGGTTGTGCCACCCTCCCTGGTGAAAATTTTGGGGGTCGGCCTAGCACAGCCCACGGCCCAAGCCCGTGCCATGCTGCGGGTCAGACTGGCCCGTGGGTCGAGCCTTGGGCCAAGTCGGGTTGTGCATCGGGCCAAAGCTATTTATTTAAAAAAATTAACAAAAAACTTAAAATTTTAATTTTATATGAATCTTGTGTATAAAATTGCTTATATATACAATAATTAAATAAATTAATATGATAAAATTTAAAAAAAATATATATATATATATATATATATTATTAATATATTATATATTATATATTATTATATAATTATAATTTATATAATATTATATAAATATATAAATAATATATATGGGTTGTGTTGGGCCGGGCCGTACCGACCCATAGACCTAAAACCCCAAGCCCAACACGGCCCGCATGATCATACCAGGCCTGACACGGCCCACAGACCATCGTGCCAGACAGTGCTGAACCAGTCCAAGTTCATGCCAAGCTGCGGGAGATACAGCCCGATTTACACCTCTAAATTGTATATCCCTATTTTTTTTTTTTTTGTTGGGATGGGCCTTTGTATTTTTCTTCTTCCCTTCATCTTTGTTCTATAAAACAAATAGATCAATCCAATTAAATAAGGAGAAAGCCGGACTGGGACCCAAAATAGTAGAAATGTTTTTACTCCAGTCCCTAATAGCTCTATATCCTCCACTCCAGCTATTGCATCTTTTTTCTAGGTTTCCACGTCTTAATTAGGGTACAAAATTCTCACTCCCCGCCAAAATTAGTTTCCCAGTCCCTATCGAGTATCAATTTCGGATCTGCAGACCATAATACATTTCTCCTCCCATTTGCTTAATCACAAAAAATTAAAAAAGAAAAAAATAGAGATGAAAGCAGAATTATATTTTTTGCGAGGGCCTTAATTGGTTGAAATTTTCTCTTTTTTTTTTTATAATGGATTCAACTCAAGAGTGTTTATCTTTTAAGCACTTATTAGGAAAAAGTGCTTATTTTAGCTGGAACCATACTAAGCATTTATATACATTTTGAAAATAAGTTTAAATAAGTGCAAAAATAAGCTCGTTTTTCAATTAGCTCAAAATTTTGGTTTTTTTTTTCAAATATTTCTTATTGCATTTTTTGCTCGTCTTAGGCCCCCATGTAATTTTCAAATTGCTAATATAACACTCAATTGAAAAAAACACTTTTTCACCAAACACTCTTAAGCGCTTATTAGGATAAGCACTCTCAAACGGGCACTGAGCTTGGACGCCCTACCCATAAACTGTTCATCTATAGACTGGCTGTCGTATTTTGTGGGTATGGATGTAGAAACAGCTTGTGGGTATAGGACTGGACTGAACGGTCAGACTGGAAAAACCAGTAACCGGTCAGCTCCCTAGGTCCGATTTTACTAAAAGCCGGAAATTGTAAAAAAAACATTGAAAATGTCAAAAAAACCACTAACCCAGACAGTCAGACCGTTAAACCATTCAACTCGGGCAGCGGTTCGCGGGTTAGTATTTTGATTTTCAATGTTTTAAATAAAAAAATAAGAAAAATAAAATACCTATTATATTCCAAGTTCCCAACGAATCCCTTTAGCTTTAGGGTTATAATTTCTAATCCTTCCCGAGTTCCCTCCTCAGTCCTCTCAACCCTCACACCCTACCGACCGACCACCTGCGGCGGCTATCACCTTCAGCATCCGATGGCGACACACACCGACCTGACGGCGACCGGCGAGCTTGCAGCGGCGAAAAGACACCCTCACAGCACTTGCAATGGCATCTGATGGCGAAGAGACTCACAAGCACTTGCAGCGCAGACGGTGAGCTTGTAGCAGCTGTCCGACAAATTTGCAGCGACACTTGGCACTCGGCATTGGGCATTGGCAAGCAAGCCCACTGTCAACTTCTTGGAGCAGCACTTGCAGTCTTGCAGCGGCAACTTCCCTGCAACCAAGCCCACCGACGGCGAACCCACCTCACATGCAAAAGTCTGTCCCATTCACTTTCTTCAGGAACACTAACTGAGCTCTCCTCTTTCTTTTCAGAATTTTGTGCACAATCATCACTAGTTGCAGGAGGTACTTCAACCCCTGTTTCTTCTGTATTTCTTGGAAAAATTTCTATATTTTTTGGAATTTTTTTCTGTATTTTATTATTTTCATATTTAGATATTTTTATTTCTTCATATGTTGTTTTTTTTCCTGTATTTTTCTGTGTATTTTTTCTTATTTTATATAAATTTTTATAGTATTTTTTATTATATATAAATATTTTTTGTTATTTATTTATTTATAATTCGACCCGAATGATTGAACTGCCTAACCAGAAAACGGTGCCTAAAATGGTTCCATTTCCGGATCGATTTTAAAAACCATGCTTCCTCTCTCTATATCTCTCTCCACCTAATAGCTTAATGGGATAATTAGCTAGATTTAAGCATTATCAGACAATATCTGTTTCAGACAATGGGACAAACTGTAATATACTACTATACATACAAGCAATATGCATAACTGAAATGCAACTTCCACTAATGTTGGTTAAATTGTGATTTCTTTTTTTTTTTTTTTAATTCTGGTATTAGTTATGGTAATGCAGAAAAAAATCCTTTTCCAATAGTTTCAAAATATTTTCCTAAAATTTCAGGATTTTGTCATATATACAGTCCAAACAAAACGTGTTTGTTTGGAGGAACAAAATGTGGAAACCAAATTAAAAACACCGACGAATTTGCAGGATTTTTTCCATCCAAATACCTATCTGTGTTTTTTTAATATATTTATCCAGGGGTGTATTTGCTATTTCAGTGATTTATTTTGTAAATGACTCAGGAATCTTCCATGTTAAAATAGTTTGAGAGATGAAATGGCCCATGTTCCTCCTATGAGACTCAATTCATATGGGGCAAATTTCAGCCCCAAATCCTTTGCCACATTGTTCATATAAGAATAAGCCCCTATACAAAGGCAATTTTAATTAATATATAAAAAATAAATTTTCAATGGCTTGCTAAAACAAGTTGGACAAGACGAATCACGAACACAAGGTGAGGAAATGGGCTGAAAACTAGTAAATAATATGAATATATATTTAGATCGAATCAGATGGGGTGGATCCATATATTAGATATCAATTAAAAATGGATCAAATTCGAACTAGGCTTAATAGGATGCAATTCCAATTGGATAATATTATAGAATAAAAACTTATTCAGGAATCTCACCTACCAAGTTAAGCTTTTAAATTTAACGGTTCCTTGAGAGATGACTATTAATTTTCAGCCCTACATTCATGTACACGTCTTGCATTTATTTATTAAAAAGAGTAGTATCATAATATATTAGGAAAATTAACTTTATGAAATTTGGGACTGAAAATGTTTTCAATAAAGAAAATTGATGTCATGAATTTCTTGGCTTAGCCAATGTTAAGTTCAAATGATTATGATGAAGACTCTCCAATTCAAGCTAAGAGCTTTTTCATTTCCCCTTAACTCGTATCTCTTTAAGAGAAATCTTACAACTTAAAAGGGGAAAATTGGTGATAATTTCCTCTTATTTCTTAACGAGGAATTTTCCAACTTTTTGTTTCTTAATGATTCATTTAAAACATAAACAAAAATTCTTATATATGAGGTTAGAATGGATATTTGACCATTTTCAGAATTAAGAACAACGTTCTCTATACAGGAAAGAAAAGTTCACCAATAACAATATTTCACTTAATGTAATTATTGTACTTTTAGATGCCAATGAGCAAACAAATAGTTCTAAGTGGAAAATGAAAATGTGACCAAATCCATGTCATTTCACAATTTCGTTTAGGTAAGGTGTCTACATCAAACACCAAGAAGTAATTAGTTTCTCTAAATACTTGGTAACCCACTTTTGTTTCGCCCAAAAATTAAAAAAAAAAAAACAGAAAAAGAAAGAGGCATTTATTTACTTTGCTTTCCTTATTCTGATCAATGAGTTCACATCAGCGTCCCACAATACCTCACAGAACATCCCGAGCTTGTGAGGTGCAAATGTGAGCTCGTTCTCAATGTCTTTAACTTGTCATCAAATTGTTAGCTTAATTTGAAAATATTTACACAAGAATAGAGATGTACCATTGCTGCTTCTATATGAAATGTTTTGGGTTGGTCGACACAAATTAGCATATAACTATTATTTGAGGCTGTTTATGGTTAAAATTTGATGTTTCTTTGCTGAAGGATGACCGTTAAATAATTAAAATTTTGTTTTTTAATAAAATTTTCAAAATTAAAACCAGATTAACACCACTTGGTAATGTGAGAGTTGTTACATCGAAGTTTATGAGGAGATGATTCTAACCTCTATAAATAGAGGCCTTAGCTCTCACTAGGGGTGGTCACGAGCCGAGTTTTTCACAAGTTATTCAAGCTCGGTTTCAACCATGGTTTTTAAAATTGGCCTGGTGACCGAATTGGTCAGGGGTCCGATTACTATGTTGAATGGTTCAACCGTTTGAATCGAACGCTCTGCCCGTTCTGACAAAAAAATAAAAAATAAAAATAAAAAACGGTCAAAACCGTTCGAACGGTTAACTGCCTGATTCAGCGGTTCGCTGACCAAAATCAACGGTTTTGGGGGCAAATCTAGTTTTTGGGGAAAACGGAACCGATCAAGTGACTGGTTCCTGGTTTTTTTGGTCCAACCATCCGATTCGATCCGGTTTTGAAAACCATGATTTCAACCGAGTTTCGAACTTACAAAATTTTTACTCGAATTCAAGATTCTAGCTCGAACCCTATAATACATTGGCGAACCAAACTCGAACCTCATATTATTCGGCTCGACTCAGCTCGAATCTACCCCTAACTCTCACACAAGGCCTGCGTGGTCAGAAGTTGGAGAGAATTGGAGTTCAGTTTCAAGTTTTGTATTGAAAATGGAAGGTAAGTCATCGAAACTCTCCAATTTAATTTTTGAATTAATTTTCTGCCTATGAGAGACAGGTTGCATTCAGTTTATCGATTTATATGGATATCTTGCTCCAAGAAAATAATTTCATATATGATGTGATAATACATGTCTCCCACCAAATTGTATTGATCCACCCAAGACATTTCAGGTAAGAACAGGTAGGGGACCAAAAACAACCTAAATACTCACAAAGTCTGGTCCTGCTATTACCATTCAGGTAAAAGGAGAAACAGGAGGGAAGAAACATATTTTTTCATGAATAACTGATGCTCTCTCGAAACTTTGTTTAATATGAGACCCAATATAATTTAACTTAAGAAATCATAATCAATTATCCGTTTAATTAATTTACCTTACAAACAAACGAGAGTCCTCAATTTCCAGTTGTGTTTTAGAATAAAACTGGTAGCCTCCCCATACGATCAATATCAATATACCATCCTGATCTAGTGATCTATAATATATCAGACAAATTGCAATTATGTTCATTGAAAAACGTCGGTGCAACGGATTAATTATTCCATCTGCATGGAGAATGAGATAGAGATTGTATAACCGCTGGACCACAATCTAACTATCCCTTGGTCCTTGGACCGTCCCTTAATTTGTTTGCACTCTACCTTCGTTGCCATTCCAAAGAATTTGGTTAAGTGGCAGCCTGGCAGGACGCTTGGACCGAGTAAAAACCAAGCCCATCTGGTCCATTTCATTGACAGTGCTTCTTTGTATTTCTCGTGACGTAGCACATCATCCTAACCATTAGATTGGCATCTTTTCCCTATAAAGTGACACTTCACGTGAGGACGGACGGCCCACACTGATTCACAATCTCTCCCTGTTGTGGGCTCCACATGTCTGTTAAGTTCAAAACTCCAATGCTACGACCCCTTTTGTCTTGTATTCTATTTATCTTTGCCGGTCAATTTAGATGGAGACTCTTCCTTGTTTGCTTCATACGCTACTCTCACCTCTTTTGAAATTGTACTTCGCTATGTTCCCAAATATTAAGAATAATAAATAAATAATAGTTTGTGCCCATATCAAAGACCATGAAAAGGAATTGAGTTGGATCCTTTCGAAAAAAGGAAGGAATGGTAGACCGTTAGCAATGGTGCATGCTGTAGTAGGTGGCCCAACCCAACTTATATACAAAGATTTATGATAAAAATGGATAGGTAACATATTTAATACTCTTTTTTTTTTTGCCTGTTAACCAACATATAATATTATTAGAGTGATGCTAGGGTCTATGGGCTATTCTGAGGACCTTCATCTAGGTGGGTCCCCATTTTCTCGTTTGCCCAAAGCATTCTTTAATGATACTACCCAATTATATTTTTTAATAATATTATATTGTTATCTTTTTATGGGCAGGTGGAAAGAATAATATCATATTACTACGTTTTTTTTTCTTCTTTTCCCTTTTTTAATCTATGCTCCATTAATTAGGATTGTGATGGAAAAGACCCTAATGAATTGTAATTAATTTGATTGCAGTCTTTGTTCTCATGATTTAGACTTAAATATTTATATTTGTTTATCAATCAAAAGATCCCAATGAATTGCAATTTGATTGGAATCTTTGTTCTCATGATTTAGACGTAAAATAGTTTCCTAATCAAGTCAATCACGATTTCCAGAACTAAGAAAGGTTTCACGTGGCTCGCCCAATTCGTCCATTGGATGTGAGATTGTCTAAATTTCTAGGTGTCCGATCAGAAATCCACTGTTTCATTTCTTAAGAATTTAAGAGCCTTTTTTTTTTCTTGTGTACTGTGTACATTTGCAACACCCAATTAATCACAGACAATTAAAATAAGCAAAAAAAAAAAAACGCTTTATGTGATGTTTTAAATTTATTTCCTTCACTAACGTGTTTATATTTCATTGAGGGTTACATGGCTACTATGATAATGGTTGCAGCAGATGTGATTTTTTTTTTCTTTTATTCTTTTTTACATGGTTCTCAAAACTGGACCAGAAAAATTGGGAACCAGTCCCATTTTACCCCAGAACCGTTATTTCACTAAAAACTGTTGATTTAGTCAGTAAATCGCTGATTCAGGCAGTCAAATCGTTTGATTCATTCAAACCGTTCAATGATTTTAGTCATTTTTATTTTTTTATTTTTTTGTCAGAACGGACCTTCCATTCGATTTAAACAATTAAACCATTCAACTCAGAAATCAGACCCCTGACCGATTCATTGTCCAATTCAATTTTAAAAACCTTGCTTTTTTTACACTTTTAAACCTACGTACCTGAATAGCTACCGGCAATTTGTTGGTCAGTTTCAGGGAGGTTGGTCGATAGATGGATAAAAGTTGGTATGCTTGTTGCAGAGCTAGAATGGGGTATGTGTTAGTTGAGATGGTGTTATCATCATATAATACATTTTCATGTAAATCTGAGGTTAATTGCAATATCAAAATGAGAACCAGTGGACATGATTCCAATGCCCCAACCAATAGCATAGGGAGAAGTTCCATGCAACAATGGAAGTTTTATTAATTAAATTATTCCACCCCACCAAAATACATTTTGCCTTTCATTAGGTTGAAGTGACTTGTAATGGATTTTATTTGTCAACATGTACTGACAAGAAATGCCACTGTTATGTGACATAAATTAAGCAAACAATCCCACTCAAAGTAAGAAAGCAAGCCTAAGTACAGTTTTTTTTTTTAATACAAAAATATGAAAAATATTCAGTATAAAACCAGAAAACAGGATATTAGGGTTGTCAATGGATTGAATCAACCCAACTAGCAAATTAATAATGCCAAGTTTGGTATTCCAACATAGATCTGAACGAACAAATTTGAATTCTTTCCAGATTTAACTATTAATTGGATTAATTATTATAATAAGCTATAATTAGGGGTGCAACTTGGGCGGTTTGGGTGGGGTTGAGGGTCAATCCAGGCCCAACCCTACCTCAAGCTTAGGCCTGGCTTTACTCAAGGTTAAATATGAATTTACCAATCCATTTCCAATCCAAGCTTAACTATCACAACTAGGGTGGGGCTCAGATTTGGGTTGGTTTGAGCTGTCCTGAGTAGGTTGGTCAGGTTTGAAAGAATTATCATTATATTTTGGGTAAATTGCTTAACCTCCCCTGGAGTTTTGACAGTTGCTGAAATCTTTCCTGAAGTTTGATAATTGCAATCACCGCCCCTGAACTTTCTGATATAGTTGCAGGTAGACCAGTTCTGCTATAATCCTCTAAAAGGAGGCATAAAAATGTTCAAAATGCCCATACAATTATTATTGAGGCTGATTTCTACAGAAATAACAATACAAATTTTATAAATGACAAAAATATAGAGAATTTAAAATTGCAGTTTTGCCTTTGAATGATTGACTTGAAGGACAATTTTCGAAAATAAATCAATTTCAGAAAAGAGATTGGAAGGGTTTGGGCTAACAATTCATATGAAGAGAAAATTTGAAAAATAAAAGTAGTTGCATGGATATCTTGGATATTTTCATACATCTTTTTAGAAGATTCTAACAAAGGGGATCTACATACAACTATGACAGAAAGTTTAAGGGAGGTGATTGCAATTATCAAACTTCAGGGGAGGTCTTAGCAATTTACCCTTATATTTTTGTTCATCCAACTATTATTGGGATTCAGAACCCAATTTATAAATAGAATGGATTGAAACACATAAATCTATGTATTTGTTTCAGCAGGCTTGAATTGGGATGGGTGGAATAGGCTTAGGTCAGGCTCAGGCTACTCGAGGCCTCAACCCAAGCCCAACTCGATGTTAGGTCAGGCTCAAGCTTTTTAGCCCTAGCACAGCTTGAAGTCCAAAAACTTACACCCCTAATTACAATGTAAGCAAAGTAATATATTTAAAAATGTTTTCTTAGCATTAAAAGAAATGTTGAATAAGACTTATTGTATCCTTGATTTCAATTAAGAATTTTCTTATTCTATCACTTGTCTTCTTTCCAATGGTTATGTGTGTATTATGTAAAAATTGGAAGCAGAATTCCCCAAGAAAAGGATGGAAAGTTCTTTTCCAAAGTAAACATGTAGCATTTTTTCTCAAAATATCTGTTCTCAAACATGAACCCAAATTCTTATGCTTGTCAGTTTGAGATTTTACCATTGCACATAAAGTAGTTTTGGGTCAGGTTGAGAGTCAACCTAGGCCCACCCTAATATGCAAATCTTGGCTCAGGTCTGGTACAAACAAGGTCAATCGCGGGTGTATTAAGCCAAGCTCATCTTTTCTTTTAACTCCAAAGTCTACACTAGGTGGAGGGGCAACCACCTTATAATTTTATTAATCAACCATTATCAAAAGGAAAGTGAATTACAAGTGTGAGGCCATGGAGTGCGGTCTGTGTCATGAAGGTTTGAGGGGAATGGCAATATAAACTAGGGGGGAAGGAGAATTAGGTAGAGAACGTAGTTGGACCTCTGAGTGGACTGCCTACATACTCTCCAGTGAAAGATCAAGCTATTGTAATTCACTGAGGTTATAATTCCGATAGTGAGAGAGACTGAGAGAGGTTACTGAAAGAGAGTCTTAGGCAGGAAAGGAAACTCATGCGGTATGAATGGGTAGGAATGTGCCATGTGCCATGTATCCTCTCAAGGATCCCGTACTTAAAAGATTTTCTCGGAGATTTTCCATTCTATATAGGAAGGAGTTGAGTTTGTTAGGTAGCTACCTAATTTGCTCCACTTGCTTTCATTGGGATCTCACTACATGTCCAAGTAGTTACCTCAATGTCTGAGTGTTTGCCCTTTCCTAACATGTGCACATGAGGATGTGGATTGTTATGGCCCTTTTAAATCCTTAAGGCTTAGTTTGGAAGGAGCATAAATGCAAATATGTAGAGTGCAAAACCTTATATTTTGTATTATTTTTTATGTATTTGCATTGTACATATTTGTATTTGTACTCTTTCCAAACTGAGCCTAAAGAAATTGTGATGAGAAGTTGAGTATAGTTGAAACAACAAATAGAGAGAAAAATAATAATAATAACTAAAATAGAAGAAGGGAAAATGCAAGAATAATTCCGCTAACCTTAACTGGTTAAGGCCGAGTACCACTCTATTTATAATTACAATGATTGAGTTACATTAGGATTTACAGGGGATAAGATCCAGGATGATATACATTATCTAGGTTAGATGAGGGTTATCTAGGATAACTTCTATCTTGGATGTAGATCAGAATTATCCTAGTTGATCCAGATAGGTTAATTATCTAGAGGAGTCCCAGAGATTTGATTACTTGAGATCGATGGGCCTGGAGTCTTTAGTGTCCATCGAGGTCGTGCATGGGCCATGCATGGGCCCATGGACCTCTATGTTTTCATCCCCCCGCAAGCTGAACGGGGCTAGGTGAAGCTTGGCCTGGAGGTGAGAAAATCTCGATGAAGAGACTGACTTTGTGAAAACATCAGCTATTTGATTTGCTGTGAGAATGTATCGGATTTGAATCTTCTTTTGAGTGACAAGATCGTAAAGAAAATGAAAGTCTACTTCTACATGCTTGGTGCGAGCATGAAAAAATAGGGTTGGCTGCCAAGTGAGTAGCTGCCATATTGTCACACCAAAGGATTGGTGGAGGAGCCAAATAACCTATGTTGTTGAGGAGAGACTAAATCCACAGTAATTCTGTTACAGTATTTTCAAGAGATCTAAACTCAGATTCAGTGTTGGAGTGAACTATTGTTTGATGTTTCTTGGAGCTCCAGGCAATGAGATTGGAGCCAAGATAGATAGCATACCCACCAGTGGAGCGCCAGTCATTCGGACAACTAGCCTAGTCAGCATCAGTGTAAGCAACTAATTGGCAAGATGTGAAACCCCAAAAGGTGAGGCTATGAGAGATAGTACCCTTGAGGTAGTGAAGAATTCTCTTGACTAATGGTGACATACTGAAGAGCTCCTTCCAAGTTCGTTCGATGTAACAAGTCTAGAATGTAGTGTTGTTGTGAGAGGTACAAACTGCTAAAGGAACGGTTGACTTCGATACCAAAAAAAGTAATGAAGAAAGCCTAAATCCTTTAGTGGAAATATCGAAGAGAGGGATTTAAGAAAGCCATCAATGGTTGCAGAAGAATTGCTAGTGAGAATTATGCCGTCGACATACACCAAAAGGAGCAGCACGGATTGGTTGGTGGTGAAGATAAATAGAGATGGATCAACTGTAGAGTTGTGAAAACCCATTTGTTTGAGGACGGAGCTCAAATGAGAGTACCAAGCTCGAAGTGCTTTCTTAAGTACATACAAAGCCTTTCTTAATTTGTAGACATGAGTTGGGTGTTTGGGATCGACAAACCCTTTGGTTTGATGCACATAGATGTCTTCATCAAGCACGCCATGAAGAAAAGAATTATCTATATCCAACTGATGTACTGGCCAGCTGTGCGCAAGCGCAATAGAGAGAATCATCCGTACGATGACTGGCTTGACAACTGGACTAAAGGTGTCAAAGTAATCAAGTCCCAGGGCCTGGTGAAATCCTTGGGCAACAAGACGGGCTTTGTAGCGATCAATGGTACCATCGACCTTCTTCTTTATCTTATAGATCCACTTAGTTCCGACGATGTTCATGGAAGGATCATACGGAACTAAGTGTCAAGTATCATTTTTAAGGAGAGCCTGATATTCTTTTTGCATAGCCAAGTGTCCATTATCTGATTTTGCAGCTTGATTAAAATTTTTGGGTTCTTGTTCTTCTTTAGAGAGAAGAGTAAGAAGAGCTGAGGGAATGGGATACCTTGTAGCAAGCTGAGATCGTGGAAGGGTACCATCCATAGACCTGGTATGCATGGAGTGAGAATGTTCCAGTTGTGAAACTGGAGCTATATTCTCCAATAATTCCTGAATGCTACAGTATTTTTGTGGTTGATCAGAAGAAACCTGATTTAGAGATGCTGAGACTGGAGAGGCTATAGCCAAACCGGAGTTGGACTCAGGAGGAGTCGTAGTGTGGTGCTGCTGTGACGATGAGGGTGGACATGGTGGTTCAGAATTCCGGGGGACTAGTGCTGAAATGAAAGTACCTGGGGGAGTAGGAGATCACCAATTCCTAAAAACAAGCTTTCATCAAAGACAGCATGGCGAGCTATAAAGAGACGCTCTGAAGGAACATGCAGACAATGGTACCCCTTGTGGGAGGTACTGTAACCAATGAAGATACACTGGAGGGATCGAAACTGGAATTCATTCTTGTTGTACAGCCGTAGAAAAGGATAACAAGCACATCCAAAGCAACGGACCAAAGAATAATTAGGAGATGACTGAAAGAGCTTCTCATAAGGTGACATACTATTGAGTACCGCAATCAGCAGACGATTAATCAGAAAGACAACAGTTTCAACCGCATCATCCCAGAAGGAGAAGGGGAGATTGGAGGAGGCCAGTAGAGACAGAGCAGATTCAACCACGTGTCGGTGCTTCTGTTCAACTGATCCATTCTGCTTATGCGTGCGAGGGCATGCCAATCGATGTGTGATTCCTTGAGAGTCAAGAAACCTGGATAGGGAATGATATTCGCCACCCTAATCAGACTGAAAAACTTCTATCTTTGCATCAAATAGGACTTCTACATATCTCTTGAATTTAAGAAATAAAGTAAATACATCCGATTTTTGAACCATATGATACACCCAAGAAAATTTTGAAAAATCATCCAGATAAATGACATAATAAGAAAATCCACTATTTGATTTAACGGGAGTAGGTCCCCATACATTAGAGAATACTAAATCTAACGGACGCTTGGACTGGCAACTAGAAGACTTGATGTACAAACTGGCTGATTAACACTAGAGCTATTAAACAGAAGACCAAATTTGGAAATAACTTGATGTACAATATGCATAGTTGCATGACCGAATCAAAGATGCCAACCATGAAGTGATGTATGTTCTCCAACAAGAGCTTCTAGAGCGATTGTGGCTGAAGTGGGAAAGTTGTATAGTCTATCCCTACTGACCCCTCGAAGCAGGATTCTCCCCGAACAATCCTTCACATAGCAATAGTCATGGTGAAACTCAAAAAATAAATCATTGTCTTTTGTAAATTGACTGACAGATAGCAAATTTTTGTAGATAGAGGGAACATGGCAGATACCTTCCAAAGAAAATGCATGTTGATTTATCATAGAAGAAGACCCAATATGATGAATATTCAAACCTTGACCATTGCCAACCTTGAACTGATCCTTCCCAGTATACTCAGTGCGATTTTGCAGGTTTTCTAAGTCTGGAGTCATATGATGGGTAGCTCCTGAGTCCGAGTACCACTTGGGATTGAAATTATTCTCATACTGATACTGAGGGGTATTGACGCCTCCATGGAAAGTAGATGGCTCATTGTAGGAGTTATCAGTAGCAAAACCAAAGGCATATTTCGCCTTGCAACATTGCAGAGCGCTATGTCCAATTTTGTTACAGATTTGGCAAATAACTTTATTCTTACCTCCATGCCTCCAAAGAACTGTTGGGGCTGATTCTGAAATAATTGGTGATTGTACCGTGGAGATCCACGTCGATGTCCCATGCCTCTATTATTACTAAAGTTTGGAGAAAATTGTTGAGGGGGCTTCTGAGGGTTACCTTTCTTGAGAGGAACACCTGCTAGATTTGCACTTCGAGAATCAGAGGCGAGAGCTAAATCTTCAAGCTAGCTTTCAATATTCAGAAGAGCTCCCATGATGTCTGCAATGCCAAGGTCTGCTGCGTCTGGTCGGTTGGTCAATGTTGTAACCACAGACTCATACTCGCTTCCTAGGCCAGGAAGAATATAAAGTACCAATTCTGATTTGAGAACCGGTTCAAATACTGTAGATAAACTATTAGCAATAGACTTAGCTCGTTGAATATATTCAGAAATAGAGAGAAATCCCTTTTTGAGATTTTGCAGTTGTCGCCGCAACTACAGTACCCTTGAACGGGAGTGGTAGAATAACAGTGAGCAAGGGAAGTCCATACCTCTGATGATATTGATAAACCTACCACTTGCGCCATAACTCCTTCTGTGAGAGAGGAGTTTGGCCAGTTCAACATGAGTTGGTCTATATCCGTCCACTTTTCAAATTCTGGGTTGACAATCATTCCCGTACCGTCTGGATTTGGAATAACTTCAGGCGGGGGCTTCTTCTTCCCTTCCACGAGCTCCAAGAGATAATGGTGTTGTAGAATAGGAAGGAACTAGGCATGCCATAATAGATAATTATCACTTCCGAGTTAGATAGGAAGATAATGAGTACCATTTTGGATTGAAGGGAGCGAGCTGCTTGTTCTTGAGTCATTGTGGAGGCTGCAGGACTGCTACCATGAGTTCTTGTCTTTGTCGACATGGCTCCGATACCAAGTTGAAACAACAAATAGAGAGAAAAATAATAATAATAACTAAAATAGAAGAAGGGAAAATGCAAGAATAATTCAGCTAACCTTAATTGGTTAGGGCAGAGTACCACTCTATTTATAATCACAGTGATTGAGTTACATTAGGATTTACAAGGGATAAGATCGAGGATGATATACATTATCTAGGTTAGATGAGGGTTATCTAGGATAACTTCTATCTTGGATGTAGATCAGAATTATCCTAGTTGATCCAGATAGGTTAATTATCTAGAAGAGTCCCAAAGATTTGGTTACTTGAGATCGATGGGCCTGGAGTCTTTAGTGTCCATCGAGGTCGTGCATGGGCTCATGGACCTCTATGTTATCAAGTGCAATGAAGAATGTGATGGAGTTGAAGAATAATGCAATAAGTGGCTAAGTGTGATAGTGCGATGTGATTAGAACCTACAATATGGATTTGTGAAATGAAGTTGTAATACAATGCTGGGAAATTTTGATATGAGAATGCAAAGTTGCGATACATAATTTGTGAAAAAATGGATTTCAATTGTTCTTAAGTGTTGTCTCATCCATCGCACATCGCAAGAGGTGTAATGGCTAACTCTAAGTACTTACAACAGGAGAAGGCATAGTCTGCCTTGCCCCAAAGCCCAAGCAAGAAGAAACATACTTCCTAGGAAAAACAAAATAAGAACAAAACCACAAATTAAAGAACACATCGGTCTATACAAAGGATTGGAAGACGCATATAATCTTCTATCATGGAGTTCAAGAGATCTCGAGGAAGATCCTAAGGAGAGTCAAACACATGTCAACTTATTTTCATAATTCCAAGATTAGTGAGGAAAACTATGTATTTGTTTCCTTCTTGAAGCATGTGAACAAATTTGATCCTCATAGAACCACACAAAATCCTAATCTCTCTTAAGAAATCAAAATCAACTTGGTGAGCTTAACTTAACACAACTTGAGCATAATTGTCACTTGGTTGGGTCTGGTTTAGGACAAGGTAATCAGTCCCCAACCGATTATTAATTGATTCTATAAAATAGACCTAGAACCAAACCAATTATTAATAGGGATAATCATATTTGACTAGATTCGACCCGATTATACTTGACATCTATAATTGTATAATTGTATATGATATAACAACTTGGAACTTCATTTTTGATAATATATCCTTAATAAAAATGACAATTAATAGTAAAATATTTATAATCGATAAACTTATTTTTACCCAAAAATTATCCTATATGCTATTTGATGAGGGGAAATTTGAACCTCTAGTGACATCATGCCACATGGCACTTCCGAACCATTTCTTAACACCTCGGCACCATGTAGGCAATGACTTGCCTTTGCCTAGATCATAGACTCCACCTTGGATGCACCTCGGACACATTGCACACACTGTGAAAGCGTATCAACGCTACCTCAACAAGGTCCCGTCGACCTGGCTGAGGTCCAATTAGCAACCAACTTGACATGGTGACCGACCTCTTCCGGGTGCGCCTCATCGTCCCCAAATACTTCGGGATCATGTCACCCCACCGATGGAGCTGATTCTTATGCCGCCCGCTTCGGAAGCAATTGGATAAGCTCCATTGCTTTACGTAGAAATTGTCTCCAAGCATGAAAGCACCTCCAAGCATTGCAGACATATAAGCCACGTCCTCTAGGAGATCTTGGACACACTACATGAAACTCATGACTACTTCTTCAACCAGAGAAGGTATGTGCAATTTAGCTCTCACAATTCTCTAGCTCTCTCACTTTCTAGCCCTCTTAAAGCTCTTCATTGACTTAAGCATCGGAGTGCCCACCCAGGATACTCTGACAGTATTCTTGCAAATCAGCCAGCTAATCTAATTAGCCCGACGTCCAAGCTGTGCTCTAGTAGGAAGCACCAAATCACGCACCATCACTATCTATAGAATTTACCCTTTTAAACATAAAATATAACTTAAAATTGCAAGAAAATCATGAGACCCATATATTGTATAAATTACATAATCAGCTTGGGTCTTAATATGTTAGTGGGCCAGGCATGGGTTGAGCGTTACCAATTATCAACAAAAATTGTCCAGGCCCAAGACCGGCCATTGGACCTATTCTTGAGCCCGAGCTTGGCCCTTGTATGGAGCACTAGCTAGACAGGAAGTAAAAGTAAATTTGAGACCCAAGTAAAATTTATTATATATTAATAATTATAATATATTAGTAAATACTATATATATTTATTACGACTTACTAATATATTTTTATTATATATTATTGGGTTGGGCTTACAACCCAAAGCTAAGTCGGGCGGCCTCAAAACATATTCAAGCCCAACAAAGAATGGTTGGGCCAGGCAAGCCTGTTGGGCTACCCGATCTAGAACAACTCTATTTGGGTCTTACTCAGTTTAGAACAACAAAAATTGATCCTGACGCAAATATAATTAGGATACAAAACTCAGAACCAGACTGTATAATTGGTTTAGTTAGCTTGGTTTTATCAGGTAGACCTGACCTATTAACATCTTTGGACTTAGGCCAAGCTTGGGCTTTGGTTGTGCCAGGCCAAACATAGAAAGGCCTGGCACAAGTTGGTTAGGTTTGAGAGATTTTATGAATATATTTTTGTGCAGCCATTTTTTTGGACATTGTTACCCTATAATTGATTTTTTTTTGAAAGGTAAAAATATTATATTAGCTAGGAATAGAAGTAATATTGTTCATTACATCTAGTACCCCATGCGGGTAATTATCAAAAGAAAAGGAGTTATCGGAATAAATTTTGACTATTTGAGCCACATTGTGAGCTGAGATATTTAAGTTTCTATGTACATGACTAAACACCACAGAAAGACAAGAGGCTAGTTTTTGCTTGGTCCTGGACAAAAGCCCACGACACGACCAATGGAGAGATGCTTTGTTTTATAGAGCTTTGATCACTTGTTGGGAATCCGAACATATTGGGAGGTTGACTTTCATCATCTGGGTAGTCTATTGAATTTCCTAT
>NW_010729164.1:237174-339566 GCF_000365185.1 Nelumbo nucifera
CAACCTGGCCTAGACACCGACCCGCCGACTGACACAGGCGCCGACCTGACAACCTGGCCCAGACACGACCCGCCGACTGACGCAGGCGCCGCACTGACAACCTGGCCCAGGTGCCGACCTGGCCGCCTGACACAAGCGCCAGCCTGATGACCTCGAGGAGTTCACCACTGGACCCCGGTTCTGATGGGATGTGACGAGTCTTACCGTTTGGAGGATTTTTCACCCACCTAACCCGCGAGGACTCCGGTATATAAAGACCTCACCCCCCAAAGGGGAGGGGGAGGGGAAAAAAGGATGGTAACCCCTGCTCTCTAGCTCTCTGATTTCTCTCCAAGCTCTTTGTAATCAGAATGCTAACTTAGGCATTGGAGAATCCCCGTTGGGAAAATACCCCCGGGTCCTCTGATTCAGTTCTTGCAGGTCCCTCAGCTCCCGCCGCCTACAAAGGAGAGGAAATCACCTCATGCAGAGGGTAGTCGGGTTGCGCTACACTAGGGAGCTCCACCATCCTCTGAGTTGCAGGCCGCCTAGGAGCTGGTCAAATGACGAGTCCACCAGGGAGCTCGCCACCAGACAGTTCGCCACCAGGCAGTTTGCCACCAGGAAGCTTGCCACCAGGCAGTTCGCCATCTGGGAGCTCGACATCGGGCAGTTCTCCACCAGGGAGTTCGCCACCAGGGAGTTCGCCACCAGGGAGCTCGCCACCAGGCAGTTCACCACCAGGTAGTTCGCCACCAGGCAGTTCGCCACCAGGGAGCTTGCCACCAGGCAGTTCGCCACTAGGCAGTTCACCACCGGGCAGTTCTCCACCAGGGGGGTTCACCACCAAATAGCTCATCACCAAGGCAAGTCATCACCGGTTCAAATAATGAGGTACTTAGCCAAAAAAATTTATACATCACAAAAAATGGTACGTGACCAGAAACGGTTACATCAATTGGCGCCGTCTATGGGAAAACGCTACAAAAAGCTAAGTTCTCATTCTACAAAAGTTAAGTTCTCATCTTACCAAAGCTAAGTCCTCACTTTTTTAGAAATTGAAGCTATCGCTTTATAGTTTACATTTTTTATGAACTCAAAGACTATGCAGGGAGTTAACATACTAAGTAGCTCTACCAACCTTACTTTCAATTCAGATAATGCCTCATCAGTCCTCTCCGAAAGGTCCCCCCTACCAAGATGAGCTCTTCGTGGCTTCCGCGGGAGTTGGCGGCCAACAGAATACATAGGCGCCCTTACCGGTCGAGCCTTCTAATGCTCCCGTGTGAGCTGGCGACCTAAAGTTAGTAGTGCTGCCCCCGAAGGTCAAGCTCCTAGTAGCTTCTTGTCAGAGTGGGTGACCGTCATTACGAAGCTGATGTAGCACAATCATAGCTCGACACTTCACAGGCAAAGTCTACGGGCCACATTACTACTTAAGACCCGGTCGCCTCTCCGGCACGGGCAAAAGTCAAAATAGTAGACTACAAGTCACTACCAAAGCCTACGGGCCACCCTATTGCTAAATATCCAGTCGCTTCCTCAGCAGGCGCAAAATCAGCAAAAGTGAACTATAAATCGCCCCAAAGTCTAAGGGCTGCACTACTGAACTGGCGGAGACCCCCTCGCCTTACTGGTAGCTCGCCACATACAGGCAGCTCCCGAAGCCGAAGGAATTGGATCAACACTTACTAGCTCGTCGACTTACGGGCCAAAAGAAATCTACTCCCTTCGCTGAGTTACTCTTAGCTCGGGAGTGGGGGGCAATTGATGAGGGTAGATTTGGCCCTCCAGTGAAATTGTGACACATGGCACCTCGTGACAACTAGGCAAACACCCAGGCAACAACTTACCAAGTTGGTGTCCCACCCGGGCACCAGTCTAGCCAGCCTGGCACGACCTGCACGCGACCTGGCGCGGTCTACGCGCGACTTGGCGCGGCCTGCGCGCGACTTGGCCGACCTGGATTGGCCTGGCACATGATCCGACCTGGCCAACCTAGCCGCCCATAAGACGCCCACCGATAAACTCGGCATGCATACCCTACGAGCTCGGTATCTCACCAAGGAGCTCAGTAGCTCACCGAAGAGCTCACCAAGGAGCCAGGCAGCTCGACAGAGCTCGCCACAAGCAGCTCGACATAGCTCCCCCGGGCAGCTCGCCACTTGTAGGGTAGCTTGGTACAGGAGTAGTTTGGCGTATTGCAGGAAGATCTCCTGCCTGACAACCTGGCCTAGACACCGACCCGCCGACTGACACAGGCGCCGACCTGTCAACCTGGCCTAGACACCGACCCGCNCAACCTGGCCTAGACACCGACCCGCCGACTGACAGAGGCGTCGACCTGACAACCTGGCCCAGACATCGACCCGCCGACTGACGCAGGCGCCGCCCTGACAACCTGGCCTAGGCGCCGACCTGGCCGCCTAACACAAGCACCAGCCTGATGACCTCGAGGAGTTCACCACCGTACCCCGGTTCTGACGGGATGTGACGAGTCTTACCGTTTGGAGGCTTTTTCACCCACCTAATGTGCGAGGACTCCGGTATATAAAGATCTCACCCCCCAAAGGGGAGGGGGTGGGGAAAAAAGGATGGTAACCCCTGCTCTCTAGCTCTCTCATTTCTCTCCAAGCTCTCTGTAATYWGAATGCTAACTTAKGCATYRGAGAGTCCCCRCYGGGAAAATACCCCCGGGTCCTCTGATTCAGTTCTCGTAGGTCCCTCAGCTCCCACCGCTTACAAAGGAGAGGAAATCACCTCATGCAGAGGGTAGTCGGGTTGCACTGCACTGGGGAGCTCCACCATCCTTTGAGTTGCAGGCCACCTAGGAGCAAGTCAAATGACGAGTCCACCAGGGAGCTCGCCACCAGATAGTTCGCCACCAGGGAGCTTGCCACCAGGCAGTTCGCCACCAGGGAGCTTGCCACCAGGCAGTTCGCCATCAGGGAGCTCACCACCGGGCAGTTCTCCACCAGGGAGTTCGCCACCAGGGAGTTCGCCACCAGGGAGCTCGCCACCAAGCAGTTCGCCACCACACAATTCGCCACCAGGCAGTTCGCCACCAGGGAGCTTGCCACCAGGCAGTTTGCCACCATGCAGTTCGCCACCGGGTAGTTCTCCACCAGGGAGTTCACCACCAAGTAGCTCATCACCGAGGCACGTCATCACTGGGTCAAATAACGAGGTACTTAGCCAAAAAAATTTATACATCACAAAAAATGGTACGTGACCAGAAACGGTTACATCAACTACCATTACATTACACCAAGCAATGACCCCCTTGTAGGCTAAATGTTTCCGTTGTAATAGGACCGATTTTCCCTCTTTACCTATAGAGAAGCTGTTTCAAAGATTTGAATGCTAATTGCCATGATCACCACCATTCAAAAAAATGTTACATGCACTTTGTCATGATATCATTGACATTTCATCTTCATTGTGTGACTAGACATATCATTGACATTTCATCTTCATTGACATTTCATCTTCACTGTCAGACCAGACGTTTGGTGGATCCATTATCGTGGTTTGTAGGGCTTTTTATAAGGCTCAACCCGACCAAACCGACCAACCCGGACCGATCCAACCCGAGCCAGCCGAGTTTTCATCAGCACCAATCGGTTTCGGGTTGTACAAATTCATAAACCGATGGTTCGGGTCGATTTCGGTTTTCTTGTGTGAAAATCAAAACCGATCCGAACCGAACCGACTTAGTTCCTACTTAACTATTTAAATATATATTTCGATTTTAAATTAAATCGACCTAATCTATTTAAATATATATTTTGATTTTAATTTAAATATATTTTATATTTAAAACTCTTAAATAAAGATATTTCAGTTTTACATAAAAACTGAAATATCTGACAACCCAAACTTGCACCACACTGGCACATGGGCCATAGGGGCATGGATGAACTTAGAGCCAAAACCGACCCAAACCGACTCAAACCGACTAGGTCAATTTTACTTAACACTGGGTCAATTTCAGTTTCCATCTTAGATAACCCGACCAAATTGGGTCAGTTGGAAAAACCTCAATAAACTGATCCAACCCGATGAACAGCCCTATTGGTCTGAATTAGTACGAATACGATATATCCTCCACTCATAATTTTTGCAAACCATTACATGTTCAGGTGGGTCCCACCTCACCTATGATCTATCAGCGTGATCAAATGACTCTTTAGACATTCTTAATCCTTTTGCTATAACTTTTATACGCCTGCCATGCCAATGTAAACCACATACGTACACGAAATTGGAATCATGTAATCCTACAGATTCTGGGCCATAGAGCTGGATCCAGTCCAATCCAGGTCCTGATTTTAGTAGGTCGAATTTATACTATGATATGTATCCATGCTAATGATAAAGTGATTCAAAGGAATTTAATTAGGAATAGTATAATAGGTTGTGATACAATGAGAAAAAGTATATTAAGATGGTATCGTTACAATGTTATGGATAAAGGAAAACTTTCAACAACAACAAACCTTAGACTTAAGATGTGTGTAATTTGTTGCAAGTAGGGCTGTTCATAAGAATGCTCAATTCGATCAAACCGATCAATTTGGACTGATCTAATTTGAGTCGGTCGGGTTTTCTTGTGTGAAAATCGAAATCAATTCGATCCGAACCGAAGTAGTCTTCTACTAGTTTGGTAGTTTCTAGTTTGAGTAGTTTCCTACATAATTATAACTAGTCTTCTACTAAAACTAAAAGGCCCATTAGGCAATTACAATTAGAATAGACAATGTATCCTAGTTTCTAACTTTCTATAATCTTTTACACCAAATAAACAACCCATTAGGCAATTATAATTAGAATTCAATTAGGTGTCCTTTTGTACAGGAGCAAAACCGAAACCGACCCAACCCGATTCAAACCGACCAGGTCGGTTTGGCCTATCAATGGATCGGTTTCGGTTTCCACCTCAGGTAACCCGACCAAATCGGGTCGGTTGAGAAAACCCCAATAAACCGACCCAACCCGACCCGCGAACACCCCTAATTACAAGTTGAAGGGCTTAAATAAGATTACAGATTGACCAAATTAGAGCGCCACTAATCTAACAATAATATAAAATTATATAGAACGAACAGGTCTATAACAAACTCATATAGTTGGGATAAGGCTTCAATGAAAATGATGATTAGGGGCGGAGTCAAGTTATTGGGCGGGGTCCCCCCTCCAAAAAAGAAAACAAAAAAGAAAGAAAGAAAGAAAGAACTTTTCCCCACCCTATACCTTTTATTGGGTAAGCAGAGTCACATTAATATTGATTTATCTCAATCATGGCCCAATTTAATTTCTTGAAATCCTAATTCTAACTTTAACAAAATCCATTATTTTTTCTTATGTCAATCCAATTTGTTCGAATTGGATTTTTCATGTTGGACTTAAATTAGAATGACTTATTTAATATTATAAGGTCAGATTGAACAATAATGTCTCAATCTTAACCTAGTCCGAAATTTAATAGGATTCATATTTTTTTTTAACATTAACCTTAATAGAAATTTTAAACTGAACTTTCTAATTGAATTTTAGTTGTAGAATGCATCTCATACGTGCACTTTAGAAATTTCCACCTAGTTACTCATCTCTCATTCTCCATTGTTTCTCATCTCTCATTCTCTTTACCCCCCAAATAGAAAATGATGATGATGATGTCCTTTTTAATGATACAATTAATATAAGTGGGTTTAATGTGGATATGGAGTAGTGGTGGCAGATCTGGGCTTCTTGGCACAGGTCTGTGTGTGAATGAATTACCTTGCTGACTAGCTCTGCTCTATTACTTTTTTTTTTTTTTTTAAAAAAAAAAGGAGGAAAAGACGCTTTAAGTTGTTGATTTGAAACTGAAGCGAAGTCTTTGCTGAGTAAGCATTTTTTTAATAGACAGAAATTAAAAGACCGTTTATGTGTGTTGGTTGGTCGGTTGGCCTTGATGGGGTTTGGAGTAATGAGAGTGCTGGAAAAGCCAAAGAAGTTGGGGAGGGTAGATGAAAAAATATATGATATCATGTGAGGACTCAGGTCGAACACAAGCTATCCATTTATTATTACTCCATCAACACTTCAGAACCTCACGAGTCACGAGCACATCTAACACCTCTCTCTCTCTCTCTCTCTCTCTCTCTCATATTACGTAGTCTCGTCTCATCTAGCTCTGCCGCTCACTCTCCATGTCTGTCACTCACAGATCACAGTCTAGGGTGAGTGTATGTGTGGAGAGAGGGGGAGTGGAGGTTGTTATGAAGTGCACATGCGTTGGACAGTCATACACGCCACCCGTGAGTCAAAGCTTCCTGACACTACACGCGTCAAATACACTAAAAACTCCTCCTAATTAAACTCTATAAAAAAACTCTTGGGACCGGAACTCAGAACCCCCCTCCCTTGCTGCCGGTTGTCTTCATCTATCCATCCTCCTTTGCTTACACTTTGGTCGTCAGTGATTTCTCAATATCCATATATATTTGGCTCCACAGGAAGAGTTAACTTGGCCGTACCTCCGGTGTGTATTGGGTAACTACCGCCAGCCGATGCTCCAAAGCTTTGTAATTAAGGTCGAACGAGGAAGAGAGAAAAACACCCATCATGGTCATGGGTAATTTCGATCAGATGAAATTAAGGTGAGTGATTTCCATGTTTTGCTTGTCAAGTGAACAGCCTTTAGCAGATCGCCCTCTGCTTCGTTGTCTGTTCGACCTTGAACATATGGGTTTCCCATTTTCCAACCTTATCAAACAAACCCTAGTTAAGATTCTATCTATCTACCTTATTAATTATTTCGTATCTGTGATCTCTATATCTATCTATCTATATCATGGGTTCTCTGCAAACTATGGGAATTCCTTCTAGCTATAATTATGGAATAAGGAAACTAAGGTTTGCATGTTTTCTGGCTGGTGCAATGGAAATCTTGTATCGGTGGAATAGAATAAAATTAAGGTGCTTCAGTGGGTTGCCTAGAATTCTATCTCTTCCTGCCTTAGATGGAGATGGCTGTCCTTGCCTCAACTGAAAATGGCTAGCTAGAGAGCTTATTTTCATAAGGGTTGATTACTTCTGATTTAAACCCAATTACAAGGCATGCATCTTTTACTCATATCTGGAGGAGCTAGCCAAATTTCTATTGTTTTCCTCCTGCTAAGTATTCCATCCTTCACTTTCCTTGAGCCCATCACTAGGAGAAATTGAAGTGCAGCATGAGATTCACAGTCTTATTTGTATCTGTGATTTACAGCAACGAATGATCTATATTTAGGAAACACATTGGCTATCTAAAGGTTAACACGTTAATAGTACTGTAATAGAGTAGTGCAAGATATACTACTATAACAGAGTAGTGTAAGGTGGAGGATGCTTATTGTGGTTGGATACTTCAAATAATTTCTTTTAAGAAGAAGATAGATTGATAATCTTAAATTTTATTGTTATGATTATTATCTATATCGATCTATGTAATCATGTAATAGTTTACAAGAAATACAAGTGAAAATGATGAATATATAGAGGACTACTACATTGGTTAAGTATATTATTTTGGCAATCTCATTTCCATGTTGATGGGAAAGAATGAGTTTATCCATGGAAGTGTTGGACGCTTTCCCGTTTCTAAATACATACGCTAAACATACATTGAACTCATCTTTCTAATGGGTTAGAACATGTTTCCTCCTCAACGCTCATGGAAGATGTTGAGGTTGGCCCATCTACTATTCAACATGAAACACAAATACATTAATAATAATAATAATAATATGATTTCTTTATGTCATGCATCATATATATTAATTGATGGGGCCATCACAATTTATGAGCTTTCATTTCTGATAATCTTTTGTTTTCTTTTTCTTTAATAATGTTGGTTTCCTCCTTTCTTATATAAAGCTAATTGAATTTTGCATGTGTTATTTTGGGAGTTTTCTTTTTATCCCAAAACAAAGGTCTTCATAGTTATTCAAAAAAGCATACTATACAAATTATATTAGGGATTGTGATGTACATTCAAATCATAAATCCCACCACCATGCCAGTGGTCAAGACTACTTACTAGCTCCAACATTTGAAATTTGGGGTCCAAATTAAGACTATTGAAACTTTGGTGGGCAGATCATTCAAAGTGATTGATTATCAATTTTGTATATATATATATATATATATATATATATGATCCTAGGACTTAGGATTTCATGCTTTTGAATCTTGGTGTAGCCAACATAGTCCATACCGCTCTGACATGGGTGGTCTAGGGACCATAGGAGTCCTGTGGGTGGGTAGCCAAGACTACATATTTAAGGTTTAACATTTCAAAATTTATTTGTGTATTAATTGAATAGTTGGAATTATTTCTCAATGAAACTAGTTTTCTTGCTTTTGACTTTTTACCGTTGAAGGCCAACTACCTACCCTGCACGGGTTGACACAAACGGGTGAATGACCACACCCGTTCCAGAGTCACGATGTTTTAGCTACTAGTCAGGGGGGAGGGGGAGGGGGGGGGGGKGCCCACATGTCTTAAATAATGCAAATTTTTCTTTTTTGTGCTTGAAAAAAGAAACACACATTCTTGTAGCTACGTACAGAAGACGGTAGCTAGAAATATAGAAATGTCAAATGCAATATAAAGTAGTATATATGTAATAGAAACTGGGTTTTTCATCTAAAACTGCACCCTGATTTGTTTATAAAATTTTATGTAATCCGTCCAACACAGTCATGTTTGAATTTATACTTAATTTGATAATAATATTAATACTATTACTAATACTCATCATCAAAATAATAATAATAATAATAATAATAATAATAATAATAATAATAATAATAATTTTCTTTTCTCTTTTAGATATTCATAGAGCCCAAAATTATTATGCATGGAAAATCATGTATTTCAATAATAAATCCACCTTTTAAACATTGTTTAAGGTCGAACAAACAATGAATTTGAGGTGTAAGTAAGGGCTGTATACTTGCCAAGTCTTTTCATGGAAATCAACACCGCCAGTACTGCTCCTTTACTTTCACCAAATGGATGAGAAGACAATGGTTCCAAAGGGCCTTCTATGATTTCTTCAACAATTTTCAGGTATGTAAAATGTGCTCATTCTCTTTCTTGATCTCAAAATTAGAAGCTTTTGTTCATTATAGATTAATTCATTCTTAGAAACATCTTGTTTCTTGTTTGCACAATTAGGGTGGTAATGTGAAGCCAAATAATATATATCCAAATGGGAGAGCAACTCAGTTTCGAGATGGTCCCTTGGCCTCCCATTTAGATGGCCACTTAACATCCCATCAAATGGGAGCAATAAGATCAAATCCACAAAACTTTAGGCTCTTTGTCGTATGGCCAATGGGCTTTGTGTCCACCTAAGGTTTTAAATTAAAAGGTTAAAGGCAGAAGCGAGGCAGTTCGGTGTTGAAAGGTGAAGTGTAAGCCTCGAGATAGTTTGAGGAATAAAACCCTATTTATATGTGATGTTGTCCGATCTAAGGTGTCTCGAACCAAAATCATAGTCAGATAATCCTTGTCAACTGGATGAAACTGAGGTGGAAGGATGAAGTTGCACACCAAGATCTGAAATCAAGAAAGAATATTAGAAGCCTAAGGAGTTGTTCTCCGGGTAGACATTCCGACAAGGGGTGGCAATTGGGTGGATTGCCATCTAACCCACCAACCCATTAATGACCTAGTTATATAAAATTAAATAGGTTGGGTTCAACCCAAACCCGTTTTAACCCAATCCAACCCGCCTAAACCCATTAATCTTATATTTATGGACTTAAAAAACAAATTCTCTTAACAAATAAGTTGGTTGTAGCTTGGTGCTTATTGTAGTTATTATTTACATAAGTGGTGAAGGTTCAAATCACAATACATGCATGTTATTTTTATATAAGCGGTGAAGCCATTTGACAATGTTCGGATTCCAGGTTTGAGCGAACCACTTAGATTCAAACCGGTTAGACCAACTTAAACCACTTATGTTCAAGGGTGGTTGAACCATTTAGATCTGGACCAATCTGGTCGGACCGAACCGGTTCAGTCAATGGTGGATTGACTTGGACCGGACCATATTAGGTTTGTGCACGGGGTCGAGACCAGACCAGCTGGCCCAAACTAGGTAAATGTAGCTAAATCGGGTCGTTCCAGATTCCGGTCAAGTCGTGTGGATATTGGTCGGATGGACGGTCTAGATCGAGCAAAGCACATGGAGGCCAAATCACCCTGGCGAAAACTATTTTGGAGTCGGGTCGACCCGGATCGACTTGTATAGGGTCGGGTCGGAGTGTGTGAATATTGGTTGGACCAGACGACCCAAATCGGATGGAGCAAGTGGCACCGAACCATCCCGCCCAGGGTTTATTTCAGATCCAGGTCAGACCGCGTTGAATGGGTCTGGACTCGGGTCAAATTGATTTGGATTTATGTTGGGTGAAGTGTATTGATTCAAGACAAAACTAAATTTAGTCAATTATTAATAGAAAATTAATGCATTAATTATAAATTATTTAATTCAAATGAAGAAAATTAAAAAAAGGCTAAGGAATTAATACTTATGTCTATAATGGTTAACCCAATGGTTATCCACAACCCAACCCAACCCAACCCATATAAATGGGTTGATCACACAACTCGCCAAGTAAATGGGTGGGATGGGTGGGTTCAGCGAGTTGGGTTAAAAATTGCCACCCGTAACTCCGACGCTCAAGTCAGTGAAACGAAGGGTATGAGGTCGGACCGAGCAGGTAAGAATAGCGCTTCCGAGCAAGAGAGGCAAAGTAGAGGTATTAGAACTCAAAAAGTTCCTTACCGCTAGATTACCTATTTATACCCGAAGATCCATGTCCTATTCAAATGAGGCTTCCATGATTGTTGGGATGAGGTTTCCTACCGAGGTCTTTGGGATTACTCCTCTTCCTCAGAAGATTTACCTTCCTTGTCTGTGTAGGACTCTCCTTCTTGGTCACACTTATCTGTTCCATGTGGTGCCGACGTGGCTAGGGAGATAAGATGGCCGCGAAGGCTACCACGTGGCATCCATGGCCAGTTCAACCATAACCGAAACAATATGTATGTATGTATATAGACTAACAAATTATTTCATTTTATAGCCAGTTTATATATTTTCTTTTTATTGCACACATTCTTTTCAACAAGAATCTTATATTTTTTTAATTTTAATTTAATTTAATTTTGTGTTTATAACCTTCTTAATCTAAATTAATTAATATATACATGCACACTAAAATCATTTATAAAATTTTATGCATTAAGAATACCATTTATATATACATGCACACTAAAATTAATATATATATATATTGATTTGGGAAAAGGAAACCCTATTCTCACATGTACATTTGTAAGAGAAAAATAAATGAGATATTTTTTGGTTAAAAGAAATATTATAGGGGATTTTTTTAGTTTAAATTATTTTATTTAATTTATAAACAACTAAATAATTAATTTTTTAAAATTTTAATAAGTATTATAACTAAATTATGATATTTTTTCTTTTATTTTTCAATTTCAATGCTTTTTTGGGTGAGGCTTACACCTCACCAATTTGAAGCACAAGGTGTTACGCCTCTCAAAAATAGAGGTGGCCACCTCTTAGCAAAAGGAGGTGCCTCAGGCTAGGTGTTTTGGCTCAGGCTAGGTGTTTTGTGCAACCTCCTTTACTCCCATCCAGTAATCTTATTCCCAATTTAGAAAACTGCATTTTCAAGGTTCGTTCTTGTAACCAAACCATACCAAATCTGAAACCAAATTAAGGAGGGGTATACCTGATACGGAATCCACGCAAAAATGCTCCTCCCAACGTAAGTGTTCACGCCCAAAGAGAGTACCAAATCCTCCCTTCATTGAATATGACACAACTTAGGGTGAGACAGGATCAGCAGGTTGATCTTAACCAAAAACTAGTGGTTCTTCAGCAAGAATCAAATGGGACAGTGAGCACAGCTTCTAGATTGCTTCTTCTTGCAAGAAACAATATCAAGATCCAATCTTTATCGAATCCAAGAACTGGAGATCGAACAGGGTGGGGCGGCAAGAGTAGGAAGAAAAAGAGCAGAAGGCAAGAGCAGTCAAACTGTGTTGTCTTCTCTCTCTATTCAGCGAATGTGTCTTTGGAGGTTTTCCCTGCTCTCTTATTTATAGCCTTAAAGAGAAAATTTCCTAATCCCATTACGAGTTTCCTAATCCAAATCTTTTATTTGGATATAGACTCTTTAAATGATAAGGATAATCCCTTATCTTATCTGCAGATAAAGATCAGTCTTCCTAATCAAATTAGGAGTTCATTTTATCTAAATCTATATTTGGATCTGGACTCTTTAAGTGGATAAGAATAACCCTTATCTTATCAGTTGATCCAAATCCCAAATTCACCCCTATTTAATTAATCTAATTAACCCAGTTCGAAATGGGCATTTTAGGCCCATTAAACTTTCAGGCTTACTTCCACTTTAACGTTGGCTAGCTTGGCTCTCTTTGTATGGCGTGGGACCCTATCATTGATCTATACATCAGCGACATGGGTTTAGCTTAGCCTCTGTTACAAGGCCTAGCCGAATTCACTGTTGAATATAGTGAATCCCTGAGTCCATCACTATGGGCTCTTAATGGGCTCAACATTTACACTAAATGGTCATTAGGTCCAGCCATTTTATGAAGGCCCAAGGACTATAAGCAGATACAAGAATAGCCCATCAGGTATAACTCTTAATGGTCTTACACTTAACCTCTCAGCCCATAATGATCAAACATTGCCCGACAAGAGATGATCTCTCCCTCAACTGCAAAGTGTAATGCTGCACTCTCTACTCACATGAATCTCGGAAATTAAAATCTTTTGCAAACATTTTGAAACCATTATATATATATATGTGTGTGTGTGTGTGTGTGTGTGTATCTCTATATAAATATATTTTGCAAAACAAATTTCAACGGTTGAAATCAATTGCCGACAGTTTAAGTTTCCATCAAAGAGAGTGCATCCCCAATCATTCTCGGATTGTCCCAACATACCCAGGTTTTGACCCCTTCTAAGGATCTCACTGATTGGCATATCAAAGACAGTCCAATCCGACATCTAGTGCAATATCACAATCGAGTCTAAAGGTCAAGTGTAACAATCCAGATTTGCCCATCTATCTCCAAGGTCCAGGGCAATACTAGAATTTTGGTCCGGTTTAGGGTTTCAAGAAAGCCCACATTGCATGTACCTCAGATCTCATTCTGGCACTTGAGACAAGCCACCCCAACCAACTTGGCGATACATCAGTGTCAACCTTGGTAGGATAAATCTCCCTAGATCTATCCAACGGCTGTGAATATTCTAAACTAACACGAGTCTCATATGTGTATAGTTTAAGGGTATTACACAAAAAGACACCATGATAACATGAATCAAATATGTACTTTATTCATTTACAATAAATGTCATAATGTACATCATGCTGATTGGAGCTAAGGGCATACACTGTCTAACAACTCCCACTTGCTCTTAGGTCCAATCGAGTATAAACTGGAGTCTCATACTTTCCACGTGTTTCTCAAACACTTTCTGTGTCAGTGGCTTAGACAATGGGTCTGCCACATTCTCCATTGATGCTATCTTTTAACATCAATCTCCCGTAGATCCAATGTTGTCACACAATAGTGGAATGGGTGATGTGTTGAATTATAAATTCTAGAATGAACACCTTCATTCATTAGGCAACCTCACTTACGGCAATGTGCTCGTCTTGGGTTGTGGACTGTTATTTTAATTACTCAGGACCCCATCGTAAAGATGTAATCAAATGTAGACATTCTACCATTTGGATCTGACTAGCAATCGGTGGCAATATACCCGACGATTTGTAATGAACTACCATCGAATACCAGACAAAACTCCTTTTGTCCTTCGAAGGCATTTTAGCATGTGTTTTACAACAGTCCAATGCTCTTGTCTTGGGTTAGATTGGTATCTACTTACCACACTTACGGCATGAGCAATGTCTGGCCGAGTGCACAACATGGCATACATGATACTCCCTACGACAGAAGCATAGGGAACTTCCTTCATGCCCTCAATCTCCTCAGGTGTCTTGGGAGACATACCCTTAGAGAGAGTGACTCCATGCCTAAAAGGAACATTTCCTTTCTTGGAGTTCTCCATACTATATCTCTTGACTATTTTGTCAATRTAAGTAGATTGGGATAATCCTATTATCCTCTTCGATCTATCTCTATAGAGTCGAAGTCCCAAGATATAAATGGCTTCTCCAAGATCTTTCATGGAGAATTGCTATGAAAGCCAGACATTCACCGTAGTCAACATTCCTACATCATTCTCAATGAGTAGAATATCGTCTACATACAGAACCAAGAATGTAACCTTATCCCCACTGGTCTTCCTGTAAACATAGGGCTCATTCGGATTCAGCTCAAAGTCAAACTGTTTGACAGTAGAGTCAAACTGGATGTTCCAGCTCCTAGAAGCTTGCTTAAGTCCATATATGGATCAATTAAGTTTACATACCATGTGTTCCTAACTTGCAACTATAAAACCTTGCGGTTGCTGCATATAGATATCTTCAGTAAGATCTCCATTCAGTAGCGCGGTTTTGACATCCATTTACCAAATCTCGTAGTCATGATACCCCGCTACAACTAGTAGGATCCTATTGGATTTAAGCATTGGTCACGTGCGAAAAGGTTTCCTCATAATCGATTCCCTCTTTCTGAGTGTACCATTTCGCCACAAGACAAGCCTTGTAGGTCTCAACCTTACGATCGGGGCCCTTCTTCCTCTTATTGGTCCATTTGCAACCAATTGCTTTTACCCTAGGGTCGGATCTACCATAGTCCAAACTCCATTGGTCTCCATTGAGTCCATCTCAGCTCTCATGGCATCTACCCACTTCAAGGAATCTATGTCCAACACACCTTCCGTATAAGTTATGGGATCCTCCTCACTGGTCGTGGCTTCCACCAAGTAACTTTCTTGGTCATAGCCATAACGAAATGGAGGCCTGGATTTCCGAGTAGATCTCCTAGGTTAGTTATTAAGTGGAGCTTGTGTGACATCTTCCACTACTCCTAAGTTCTCCTCTTCAAGAACAACTTCCTAACGATTGTTCAGGATGTAATCTTCCTCCAAGAAATTGACATTTCAACAACAGAACACCTTCTATTCTCCTGGGTCATAGAATAAATACCCTATAGAGCCTTTTGAGTAACCTACAAATATGTAACGACTAGTTTTAGATTCCAATTTGTCAACACTTGTTCTTTTAACATGTGTCGGACAACCCCAAATCTTCAAGTGTCTCACACTTGGTTTTGTTACTCATCCAAAACTCGTAGGGAGTCTTCGTAACGGATTTGGTTGGAACCCAGTTCAACAGTCTCTAATGTGTAGCCCCAAAAGGATGTGGGTAATTTTGAGTATACGAGAAGTGATCAGACCATATCCAATAAAGTCCGGTTTCTTCTTTCTGACACACCGTTTAATTGTGGTGTAGCAGGAGGAGCTAACTGTGATATTATCCCATTTTCCTTTAACTAGTCCATGAATTCGTCAGAGAGATATTCGCCTCCTCGATCTGATCGAAGGGCCTTAATGTGTCTCCCCAACTGTTTCTCGACCTCTTGCCTGAATTCTTTGAATTTTTCAAAGGATTCAGACTTGTGACTCATTAGGTACACATAACCATACCGAGAGTGATCATTGGTGAATGTTATAAAATAAACATGTTGGTTACGTGTCCTAACATTCAGGGGACCACATACATCAGTATGTATAAGGTCAAGTGTGCTTGTTGATCTTTCAGGCTTACTGTTAAATGGTTGTTTCGTCATCTTACCCTGAAGGCAAGGTTCACAGGTTGGAAGATCTTCTACAGTTAGAAAATCCAAAGGATCATCCTTTACCGACCTTGTGATACGATCTATGTTAATGTGGTTAAGTCAGTAATGCCACAAGCACGTGGGATTAACTGTATCACAGGTTCTTTTCTTGGGGTTATTATCCGCCATAGTTTCGGTTATATTTGTTTCCAGAGAAGGATGGAGAACATAGAGACCATTCTCAAATTCTCCGTATGCGAGGAATTTGTTAATTCTTTTGATAGTAATCATATTACTAAAGAGAACAGAATATCCATCTGCACACAGTTTTGAAACAGAAATCAAATTTCTTCTCAAATTGGGTACACAAAGACAATCTTTTAATGTATTTGTTCTTTCTCTGAAATACAATTTTACAGTTCCTATGGCTGCTACAACGCTTGCAAAAGTCCCCAAGTAAAGAATCACTTCACCGTCACTCAGTCTTCTACTTCTCCTGAACCCCTGCATTGTGTTACATGCATGAGTAGAAGCTCCGGAGTCAATACACCAGGAAGCAGAAGTCACCAACATATTGGTTTCTATGACAAAGGATTCAAAATTACCTTGTTTCTTAGTCTCCAGGTAATGAGGACAGTTCCTCTTCCAGTGGTCGGCCTGTTTGCAGAAGTGGCACGCATCTGATGTCTTGTCCTTCCTTTGCCTTTTAGGCTTGCTAGTTTTCTTCTGAGGTTTCTTTTTTGCCTTCCTCTTCTTCTTGCCCGATTTGCCACCTTCAACAAGGATGGCAATGGGCTCATCCTTCTTTTATCAGTTCCTCGACCCTCTACAATATATTGTTGAGTTCCTGGAGGCTAACATTTAGCTTGCTCATATTGTAATTCATGATGAACTGATTGAAGGAATGGGGCAAAGAGTTCAGGATGGCATCAACTTTGGTGACATGATATAGCCCAGATCCAAGAGCCTCCAGTTCATTGATGTAACCCATCATCTTAAGACAATGGTCATGAACTAGCTAGTTCTTGGACATTTATGCGGTCATAAACTGTTTTAGGACCTTCTAACGAGTAGAACGATTTTGCTCCTCATACATTGTCCTTAGAATATCCAAGATATCTTTGGACAGTTTGATCTGATTGAATTGTCGTTGTATCTGATTGTTTAAGGAAGGTATGATATAGCACCGGGCAAGAGAGTTCTCCTCTCATTCTTGATATTCCCTCCTGCGGGCCTTAGAAGCCTTATCACCTAGACAATCCGGAGCAGGGTTCTTAGCAACCTTGTCCAATTTCTTGGACGTCAGGACCAGCATAAGGTTACGATACCAGTCAGCGTAATTTGGACCCTTAAGCTTATTGTCGTCCAACAGTTTGGCGAATTGTCCGTTTGCCATTTCTGATAAAGGCAAAGCAAATATTAGTCTACAACCTGATTTGATCCACATAGATATGGCTTTTAATCTATGTTTCATTTCCATTTGTTCATCTCTGAGATTTCCCTCCTATCTCAGTGATGGAGACTGTGAACTATGTCTCTGGAAATGTGGGAAACCACATAGGGTGCATGAAGCCAACTGTTTCAGCTGCATAACCCCACCACCTTCTGTGAAGGATCACATCCACTCATCTCATGAGCTTTCCCTTTGACCTCTGTCAGACAAGGTTCATTGCCATTTCAGGTTAAACATTTCTGTCCAATGAGTGCTTACCCATCATATTCGTGAACGCCAAGGTACCATGAGAGAGTTTTCCATTTTAGGATAGGCCCCTCCCACATCGGTCTATGACACCCCTATCATCTTATGAAACAATCCAACAGATCCAGTAGCAAATGGATAGCCCAATTTTATGATGCATTTCCACATTACAGAATGATCCATCTTCATGTTAATGATGGAAAGTCTTTAGAGATTTCATCATATGAATCTCCCTATCACATGCACTCATATTTCAGTAGAGGGAACGAAATATTACACCCTAGTTTTATTTAGGTCAAACCAAAGTGGCTTCCACTGAACTTCTCAAAGCCAGATTTAAATGGGCCCTAAGCGGCTAGGATTCCGCATGGTTCCTCTTGGGGAGGAAGCTAATGTGGGGCCCACCAAAAGGGGAGATCATCCAATGATCTTATGGACACCATGGCAATGATATGCATTCAGCCATGGTGTGCAAAAGAGCCACTATTGAAATAATCATGGGTCAAGTACTTATGGTCTATGTACATAGCATATCACACATCCATACATCACATGCATGAAATAAATTGATCCAATCAATTAAAATATCTATAAAAACCTTAATTAATTAGATTAAATCAGTATTAGCCCAACAGAGCCCATAATGTTATCATATAACATTATCTAGGTACATGGGGTGTACTGCAAAATGCAGTTCGGCCCACGTAGCTAATTTAGGGCTGATTCATTCATTATCATATTAACATTAGGTTTTATAGAGGTGGGCCAAATTAAAGATTGAAGTGGGCAATCAACTCTCTGTCCTGGATCGAATTAGGGTTAGAAAAACCAATCCCATCGATCCAACAATTCGGTCCAACCAGTTTGGACCAAATCTGGTGTAAATCGGCCCAAGTTTTGGTGTCCAATTCAAGATTTAACTCAAGAATAATGATCTGGAAATAAATTAATTCAATATAATCAAATTATCAAGAAACTAATATCAGAGGGCTGAACTGTGATTTTCTTGGATATCTTGCAAACATGCAAAGAACAGTTAATCACAAATTGCAGAATCAATATCTGCAAAATTGCAAATCACAAAACTTGTTTCTGCGAAAATTTCTTCTCCTTTGTTGTGCGCTCCAATGATCTCCAGATGGAAATAAAACAGAAAAACCTAATTTTTCTATTATTACATCACATTAAATTCCGATACAATTTGTCTAAAAAAAATTATTTACAGACCAGAATTGAATAGAATAGAAATCGCAGGGTGTGCCAATCTTGGCACCATAAAGATTCGATCTCCATCACATGTGCAGCCCAAAAATTCAAGACAAATTCATAGAGTAATTCTATAAATATCAGAGAATAATAAAGATTTATTTTCCAAATCATCTGTCCATAATCTGGGAACCAATTCCCAGAAAAAACGCTAACTATGCAAATCGGGTAGAACGCCTTCTACCCATTTGCACATGTTCAGATCTGTTCTATTTTAGTTCAAGACTTGAACCTGGCTCTGATACCACTAAAGGTATGGGAGATCCATCATATGGATGGCCGAACCCTAAAAGAAGATTGGGCGAAATTTCAAAAATTTCTTTACTCCCATCTGGGAATCCTATTCCCAATTTAGAAAACTACATTTTCAAGGTTCGTTCTTGTAACCAAACCGGACCAAATCTGAAACCAAATTAAGGGAGGGATATACCTGATACGAAATCCACGCAAGAATGTTCCTCCCAACATAGGTGTTCAAGCCCAAAGAAAGTGCCAAATCCTCCCTCTACTGAAGATGACACAACTTAGGGAGAGGCAAGATCAACAAGTAGTTCTTCACCAAGAACTAGTGATTCTTTAGCAAGAATCAAATGGGACAGTGAGTACAACTTCTAGATTGCTTCTTCTAGCAAAAAACAATATCAAGATCCAATCTTGATCGAATCCAAGAACTGGAGATCGAATAGGGTGGGGCGGTAAGAGTAGGAAGAAAAAGGGCAGAAGGCAAGAGCAGTCTAACTGTGTTATCTTCTCTCTGTATTCAGCGAATGTGTCTTTGGAGGTTCGCCCTGCTCTCTTATTTATAGCCTTAAAGAGAAAATTTCCTAATCCCATTACGAGTTTCCTAATCCAAATCTTTTATTTGGATATAGGCTCTTTAAATGATAAGGATAATCCCTTATCTTATCTACAGATAAATATTAGCCTTCCTAATTAAATTAGGAGTTCCTTTGATCCAAATCTTTATTTGGATCTGGACTCTTTAAGGGGATAAGGATAACCCTTATCTTATATGCTGATCCAAATCCTAGATCTGCCCCTATTTAATTAATCTAATTAGCCCAGTTTAAAATGGGCTTTTTAGGCCCATTAAACTTTCAGGCTTACTTCCACTTTAATGCTGGCTAGCTTGGCTCTCTTTGTATGGCGTGGGACCCTATCACTGATCTACACATCAGCCTAACCTCTATTACAAGGTCTGACCGAATTTACTGTTGAATACAGTGAACCCCTGAGTCCATCACTATGGGCTCTTAGTGGACCCAACATTTACACTAAAAGGTCATTGGGTCCAGCCATCTTATGAAGGCCCAAGGACTATGGGCAGATGCAAGATTAGCGCATCAGGTATAACCCTTAATGGTCTTACACTTAACCTCTCAGCCCATAATGATCAAACACTGTCCGACAAGAGAGGACCTCTCCCTCGTCTACAAGGTGCAGTATTGCACTCTCTACTCACATGGATTCCGGGAATTAAAACATTTTGCAAACATTTTGAAACTATAATATATATATATATATATATATATATATATATTTTGCAAAACAAATTTCAACGGTTGAAATCAACTGCCGGGAGTTTTGGTTTCCAGATCATTCACTTTGTCCGACAAAGGGGATGATCCTGTGACTATAATCACCCACTCAGATGAATTCTCAGGCTGTCCCAACATACCTACGTTTTGACCCCCTCTAAGGATTTCACTGAATGGCATATCAAAGACAGCCCAATCCGACATCTAGTGCAGTATCATAATCGAGTCTAGGGGTCAGGTGTAACATTTCAGATTTTCCCATCTATCTCCAAGGTCCAGGGCAATACTAGAATTTTGGTCTGGTTCTATGTTTCAAGAAAACCCACACTGCATGTACCTCAGGTCTCACCTTGGCAGCTGAGACAAGCCACCCCAACCAACTTGGCGGTACATCAGGGTCAGTCTTGACTGGATAAATCTCCCTAGATCTATCCAACGGCTGTGGAGATTCTAAACTAACATGAGTCTCATACGTGTCCAGTTTAAGGGTATTACACAAAAAGACACCATAATAACATGAATCAAATATGTACTTTATTCATTTACAATAAATGTCACAATGTACATCATGCCGATTGGAGGGCATACATTGTCTAATAGCTTTCACTTGCACTTAGGGACAATCGGGTATAAGTCGGAGTCCCATACTTTCCACATGTTTCTCAAACACTTTCTGTGCCAGTGGCTTAGTCAATGGGTCTGCCACATTCTCTGCTGATACTACCTTTTAACATCAATCTCCAGTAGATCCAGTGGTCATACAACAATGGAATGGGTGATGTGCTGAATTCTAAATTCAAGAATGAACACCATCATTCATTAGGCAGTCTCACTAACGGCAATGTGCTCATCTTGGGTTGTGGACTGTTATTTTTACTACTCAGGACCCCATCGTAAAGATGTAACCAAATGTAGACATTCTACCATTTGGATTTGACTGGCAGTTGGTATTAGTATACCTGACGATCTGTAATGAACTATCATTGAATACTAGATAAAACTCCTTTTGTCTTTTGAAGGCATTTTAGTATGTGTTTCATAGCAGTCCATTGCTCTTGTCCTTGGTTAGATTGGAATCTACTTACCACACTTACGGCCTGAGCAATGTCTGGCCGAGTGCACAGACAAAAGGAAATAGATGTATGTATTTGTTTGTGCATATAAGTACTTGTTTATATATGTACGTATGTATGCATAAGGCATATATGTATATATTCAATTATGCAATCATAAATGTAAGTATGTCAACAATTTTATGTTTGCAAGGCAAAAGGAAATAGATTAGTTGTACCAACCCAAATTCATCCTGACCCCAACCTAACCTGAAAACTTGGGGTTTGTTTAGGGAGACCAGATCTACTCCTCAGAAAGTGCATTTCACACCAACCTCATAGGCACATCCCACCATGTGTTAGGAACATCTCCCGTGCTTATGTGTTAATATTCATGGGAGATGTTCCCAATACACGGGGGGATGCGATTGTGAGGTCGGTGTGAGGTGCTCTATGAGTGGAGCAGATCCCAATTCTTATTTAGGGTAGAGTTGGGGTTCATTCCACAGCTCACTTGGATTAGGATTGACCTCAAGTACCAAACCTATCCTAGCCCAACTTGCACCCATAGCAAGATAAAGGGAGAATGACAGTTCAGCCTAGGGTCAAAATTTTTAGGGCCAAAGTACAGTTGGGGTGGGTACCAGCTCAGAATTGATGCCAATTCACGGGTGGGCATTGGTGTATAGTGTGGGGGTTTTGACATTTTAAATGTTTATAGCTCTTTAGTAGAATTCAAAAATTTGCATTGGGCTATCCATACTTTTCCGTAAGATTAATTTAATAATTTTTAATATTCAAACTAGTGAATGACCCCGTACTAAGTACGGGGATACATATATATATATATATATACATTAATAATTTTTATTATTGTTTATAAACTGCCATTTTTTAAGACACTCATACAGTCTACAGGTCCACATAAATTGACCCTTATATGTCAAACCCGTAAAATTATACGGGTCATTAAATTCAACTTGAACTGTTTATTACTTTAATTTAACCATTCTTATTATTATTATTAATTTATTTTAGTATTTAATTTAATTTTTTTGTTATATAGTAATCATATTAACTAACTTTGTAATTATTTAAATATTTACTTAAAATAATTTTTTCCAACTGATTATAATTATTATATAATAGATTTGTTAATTCATAATTTTCATTTAAAAATAAACATTAATGATTTGGATTAACAATTTTAATGATTGTTAATAAATATTGATCCTTATTTCGTTAATTATTATAGGGCATGCTTTGAATAAACATTAACGATAACTAAAGATTGTTATTTCGTTTTTTATTATTTACTTAATTAAGTACTTGATGATTGTTATTATTATTATTATTATTATTATTATTATTATTATTATTATTATTATTATTATTATTATTATTATTAATTATTTCTATAAAAATAGATTGTTATTTTTATTTACTAATTTAGTAATTTTCAGCAAGTAATTATTTGATTTAATTTGAATTTTTCATTTTGTTAATTATTTATAATAGACATTTAGGGTAGGCTCTTTATTTGATTTAAGAGACTTACCATGTTTTATCTAGACAATGACCCCAAACTAAGTAAGGGGCAAGTACAGTATCATTTAATTTTAAATTTACTATTTAACAATAAAAAATCAATGTCCTATTGAGCAATCCACTATCAATAACTTTGAAATCATTAATCTATTTATGAAATAGTAAAATTAGATGGATGTTTACAACAACATCACCAATACTACTTAATATTTAGGGACATATGAATGGATAAAAAGCATTTAAATGATATCCATTCAAAGAGGAAGAGAAGGAAGAAAATCATTCAATACGAGTTGGTAAGAAAAACAATCCATGCTAAACAACATTTTTAAATGCATCCATCCTCTGAAGTAAGAGATGAAAAATATATGACTACAATCATATCATCATCATGTATGCTACAATCAACTGATAATATATTCAGAACCACAAAGCCCATCCAACAGAAAAAACATGAAAGAAAGGAGAATAATGGGACCATCCTGAGACTATGTGCACGTAGACTAGCTTGAATTTATCTTTAGGAAAAAGGTAGGGAAACCTGTACATAACCTAATGGTATGTTTGAATTATAGGAATTGAGAGATAGAAATAGGAAATGTAGGTTGAAATTATAATTTTGGGTATGTTGATGTGTCAAATTCAAGTCAGTTAGAATATTCATAGATTTTTAGTTCATTCATTTAGTGTCTTTATTGAGTAGGTTGAATATTTTTTGGGTAGGTTGAATATTTTGGGTAGGTTGAATATTTTTTTATTCCATGTCTTTATTGAGTAATATAGATTAATAATATATTAATAATTATGAAATCAGTAATAATAATAAGTATATTATTATTACTATTATTTACTAATAATATATCCTTATTATGTGTGTATTGGTTTTGAAATTATTATTATTATTATTATTATTATTATTATGAAGTAATTAATTTTTTATAATTATGAATTTTAGTTAATTCCTGAAACAATATTTCCTTTTATAATTCTTTTAGTTTAACAATAATGAATGATTGAAAGTTTATAATTTAACTTCCACTAAATGAAATATTTATTGGATTATAATAATAGTATTAGTTAGAATTACTTATAATAATAATAATGTAAATAAGTAACAATAATTATATATTTATAAAATAATTAATATGAATTAATATAAAAATAAAATGATTATATCCCAATTAATAATAAACATTATTAAAATACTTATTAATTATCATTAACTAATTAACATTCCAAAGTAATAATTATCATTGTTATAATTAAGGAATTAATTATTAGTAAGTAATTATAATCAGTAATTAATTTTTACCAAAAATCATTATTATTAGTAATAATTAATTATAATTATTGATAATAATAGTATAATTATATTAATTAATATAAGTATTAATTGTAATTACTGATAATAATGATAATATAATTAATTATTTCATATAAATGTATGAATTATAATTTTTGATAATAATTCCTATATAAATAATTAACATTAACTATTTATTTTCATAATAATTAATATGAGTTAATATAAGTATAAAATGTTTATTTCTGAATTATTAATTACCATTATGAAAATCGCTATTAATTATCATTCTGAATTAATAATGAGAAATATTATCAGTAATTAGTTAATATCAATAATTAAGTAGTAGCAATAATTATTATAAGAAATTATTATCAATAATTAATTATTATTAGTAATTAATAGCTGAAATTAATTAATTAAAAGTCATTAATTATTATTAGTACCCCCTCTCTTTCAAAAAGTTGACTCATCATCATCAAGGACAACAACTTGATAAATACATAATTTGATAAAAATAAGTAAATATCATTAATTTATTTTTTTATCTTTTGGAAAACTCAAYAAGAGAAAAATAAAATGGTTAGCATTGCAAAAGAAAAATTATTTGGATTTTTGCAAAAAAAAATATTGAACATAAAAAACCAATTCTTCAAAAATAAGGTCGTTATTCAAAGAGTAATTAAAATTATTCAGTAAATAATAATTTTAATAAATTAAAATTAATAATTAATTATATGTCCGTAATAAAATGGGTAATTTCAGCAAATAATTTTAAATAATTTAATTTTGTGATTAACATTTTTTAATAATAACCAGTATTATTATTATTATTATTATTAGTAGTAGTAGTAGTAGTATACTACTACAACTACTACTACTACTATTATTGTTTTATTTTTAATTTTATTAAGTAATTAATTTGAATAATTGAAAGTTTTATAATTTAACTTTCACTAAATGAAGTATTTACTAGAGAATAATAATAGTATTAATTGTAAATAAGTAACACTAATTATATATTTGTAAAATAATTAATATGAATTTAATATTAATATAAAATGATTATATCCCAACTAATAATTAACATTATTAAAATACTTATTAATTATCATTAATTAATTAACATTTCGAAGTAATAATTATCATCATTAGCATTAGTAATAATTAACTATAATTATTGATAATAATAATAATAATATATAATTATATTAATTAATATAATATTATTAATTGTAATTAATTATAATAATAATATAATTAATTATTTCATATAAATGTATAAATTATAATTTCTGATAATAATTATAATTTAAATAATTAACATTAAATATTTATTTTCAAAGTAATTAATATTAGTTAATATAAATATAAAAAGATTATTTCCAAATTATTAATTATCACTATGAAATATTTATTAATTATCATTAATTAATTAATAATGAGCAATATTATCACTAGGGCTGTACACGGGTCGGGTTGGGTCGGTTTACTGGGGTTTTTCCAACCGACCCGACCTTGTTGGGTTACCTGAGGTGGAAACCGAAACCGATCCACTGATAGGCAAAACTGACCTGGTCGATTTGAGTCGGGTTGGGTCGGTTACGGTTTTGCTTCTGTAGTCAAACCTTATTTCTGAAACTTGTCTCACCTTTGGTCCAGTGTCAACCTTACTAACCCCTGTTCCACTCAAAAAGCTTTTGTATTTCCCTGGTAAGCAAGCAACCTTAATCTGTTCAGACCTTTGTTGATCACCACCTGTCATTGAGCAGAGAATTTTTCATCTGGGTTCCCAACTGTCCTTTCTCAGAGCCTAGAGTAGCCATCTGGGCATAAGTTTTGAATTGATACGTTGGATTCAGACCTAGTGATCTTGATCTGCTGTTAGAGGAAGGAAGCTGTAAGACTTCCTTTCCCACACCGAGCTCCAGAGTTTCCTTATTTCTGAAACTTCTAATCCCCTTTTGTGATTCCTTTCTTTGGCTGAAAAAGAAGCTACTTTTGTCCATGTCAATGAAGTTAGGAACTACCGAACTAGTAGAAGACTAGTTAAGTAGGAAGACTAGTTCGGTTCGGTTTCGATTTTTACACAAGAAAACCGAAACCGACCCGATATTTCGGTTTATAAATTTGCCCAACCCGAAACCGACCGGTGCTGATGAAAACCCGGTCGACTCGGGTTGGATCGGTCTGGGTTGGTTGGTTTGGTCGGGTTGGGCCTTCTTATGAACAACCCTAATTATCACTAATTAATTATTGTCAGCAATTAAGTAATAGCAGTAATTATTAAAAGAAATTATTTTAAGTAATTAATTATTAGTAATTAATAGTTGTACTTAATTAATTAGAAGTAGATTATAGAATTAATTAATTAATTTAGTAATTAATAGTAATTAATAGCACATTTTCCTTTTCTTTAGGAAATGATTGAAAGTGGGAGCTTCCCACTTCTTACAATTCTACATGGTGGTGGGCTCCACTCTGCATGTTAGTGGGCTCTTTTCTTGAACTACCACTAATCAGAATTTGACACATGTCTAGTGGGTTCTATTCTTGAACTACCACTAATCAGAATTTGGAAGGTGTCCATTTTATTTAAATCTTTAGAATGACATGTGTTTGAATGGAGGAGAGCCACATGTTTGACTGGGGGTAGACCTATTCATGGGCCGGGCCGGGCCGGGCTCGGGCCGGGCTTTTACTCTTTATTAACAAAAAAATGTTAGGCCCGAGCCCGAAGCCCGACCTAATAAAAGAAATTCGATTTTTTCCCTATTCAAATGAACATTATCTATTTTAATTCATATGTTTTTTTCCCCTATTTAAATGAACAATGGGCCTACAAGTGAATCAACAACCTTTTTAAATCAAAAAAATTATTCAAATGGACATCACATAGGGGTTTTACTTAGGTTTAACTATAGGTTGGGTCGGGTCGGGCTCGGGCCGGGCTATTTTGGCAAAGCCCGAGCCCGGCTCGAATTTTATGTGGGCTGGGATTTTTGGCCCGAGGTTAAGCCCACGGGCCAAAAAGCCTGTTCAAGCCCGTTTGGGGGTCGAACAGGTCTAACTGGGGGAGGCTTTGGCCTGAAATCATTACTTTAATATAAATACTAGTGAATGACCCCGTACTTAGTACGGGGAATTTAGTCTTATATATATATAATATAATGATAACAACGTATTAATAATTATTAATTATTGTAATTATCAGTTACAAATCCCAGGAAATTATCTATTACAGATTTCTGATAATTTTCATTTTTTCAGACAGTACATAAGATTCAGCGTTTTTAACTGAAATCAAATACCGCGTTTTTCAGGAAATAATGATAGCAACTTATTAAGGGTAATTAAGAAGTTGAACTACAAATAGGAATGGGTTTTTAAATATCTAGTAATTATTAATTATGGTAATTAATTACAACAATCAGGAAATTGGTAGCTATTTTAAATAACTAATAATAATAATTAATTTATAGAATTATTTTACTGAAATAATTTTAATGCATATAAGAAAGTGTTTTAAAATAGCTTATAAGTAATAATTAATGATTAGTGTAATTAATTACAAATTTTAGGGAATTATCAGTTATTTTAAATAACTAACAATAATTAATTCTATAGAACTTACAATATTATTGAAACATTTCAGTAGTTTTTTGGAGCTAAATTAATTACACTGAATTCTGATAATTTACATAATTTTAATGCAAAATCAATTATTAGCTTATTATTTAAAAAGCATAAAAAGATAAAATTAAGAGAAAAATATAAATACATAAACTTGAAATGGGATCGAATCTCTAGTCATCGTCATCGGCACGAAATGAAAAATCAGGGAATGGGCACACTTATGAGATAAAATTCTCTCCCAAGTTTGTTTTCATTTTAACGGAAATAGGTCTTTGCAAGCAGCAGCTTCGACCATCCCATTCGTTGACTCTTCGCCCTATTGAACAGGGGCATCTACTTCGCTCAAGAGAGTCTGCAACTCATAGGTTGATGCATCCGAAGCTTCAAGGTCACCAGAAAGTTATTATGCGTTTCATTCGGCGCCATAGCTTCTGCAAAAGAAAGTGAAGACTTCCATTTCTCCCTTGCCGGGAACTTCTGTAATTCCTATCGGGCAATTGCTCTCTCTCTCACTGTAATTCCTATGTAATTACAGCCGGGTATCAACTGTGAGTGCGTCTATCTCTATCTCTAGTTTCGTTGCCATTCTGATATACCTTAGTGGGTTCTCTCTACTTTCGTCCGTCTGACCTGCGACGTTGTTTCATGGGGTATAGGAATTTACGTATTGTCATTTTTTGATGCATTGGCCTTCTTGTCAATGGACAAACTAATTAGGAGTCCTCCAAATTTCTTCTTCTGTTCTTGTTGTTACTATATAGAGCTCCTACTTAACTAAGACCTGCCTTCTTTCTTGTATACATAAAAGTCAATCAAATGTGGAAGATGATTAGGAGGCAAAAGTTGCATTTAATGGATGACAACGAAAGTGATGATGATCAAAGGCCAGACAGCCTTGCTGTTAATGACAATTGACAAAGCAAGAAAGAAGGAAATGAGAAAGGGTATTGATCTAGCTGCTACGCTGGAACGTATTGAGAAGAACTTCATCATTACCGATTCGACATTGCCTGATAACCCCATCGTAAGATTGCAATTCTCTGATCCCTAAGCTTGGTAAATTGTACGTAGTCGAAATACTGAACGTAACCCTTCTTCCAGTAAGTGAACTCCTAATTCATACCAATCCTATTTGCCCAATTCTAACCGCTCAAATTCGCAAATATTTGCATCGGACAACTTCTTGGAACTCACATAGCATAGCCGTGAAGAGATCTTGGGAAGAAATTGCAGGTAATTCTGGCCTTCAATGTCTACATGTACTACAAAAACTTGTTAACATGTACTAAAGTATACCTTGGTGTATTCTCTCTACTTTTGCAAATTTGCAAACATAGCATGTTTATCAGGATCGAACTAAACTAACCTCTTCCAAAAAGGTTGCAGCACTGTAGATGATGAAGATTGAGAGATGAAAAATTGCCGTTTGATGCACTTGGGAGGGAAAATGATACTTGGGTTAGATGAAGAATGTAAGCAGAAGTGGGTATGAACAACCATTTTTTTTATTTCTCCATTTTTTTAGAATACGTTGTTGAGAATGGAAACTATCCACTTCGAACTGTTAATGAAAGTAGGGCACCTGTTATAACAATGCCACATGTCTACGGGTTGATTTTCTCTTTGAAACTTTGAACAGCCCACTTCTTAGATGCTTTTTTCCAGAAAATTGAAGTTGCCACGTGTCTGACTGAAAGGGGGATTGGCCTGATTTCATTACTTTAATATATATATATATATATAGTATAAAAAAGTAAATATTCAATAATCATTACTTATTTTAAATTTTTATAAATATTGAAATTTTGGTTATTATTATCAATGAGTAATGATTATTTATTAAGTAATGTAATTAATAGTTATTTAGTTATTAATTAATAATTAATTATTAGTTAACTTAGTTAAATACGTTAATTAATTGTTAATGTAATTAATAAATTCTAATTAGCATAATTAATTAATTAATTAACAGTTAATAAAACCGGTGTAGATCGATTTTAAATATTATGAATTAATACAAATATTAAACGAATAAATTTGAAATAGTAATTATCATTATTAATTATCAGTCAGAATTAATAAGTACCAATATTATCAGTAATTAATTATTAACAGTAAATATTTAGTATCAGTAATTAATTATAAGTAATTATTATCAGTAAGTAAATATTTTTAGTAATTAATTATCGTTGTTAATTAATAGTTAGTAATTAGCATTAATTAATTAAGTATTAGTAGTAATTATTATAAGAAATTATTGTCAGTAATTATTATTAATAATTGATAGACGATATTAATTAATTAGCAAGCATTAATAATAATAATAATAATATAAATAAATGATAAGTACAGTATAATGAAAAATAATACATCTAATATTTATGGTACTTACAGTATTTAAATAAATTAATGTAAAGACATTAAAAGTAAAGTATTTATTAATTCACAGTAATATAATTAACAGCAATTAATTATAAACTATAATAAATTACATTTAACAGCATTTATTAAAAGAAATGTATTTATTATTTAACATTATTTTTAATAATTATAGTATTTTAAATAATTAACAATATTTATTAAAAAACAATATTATGTAACAGTGCATCATACAGTATAAAATATTTATTAATTAAATAACAGTGCATCATACAACAATTAAGAGTAATTATTTATTAATTAACAGAAAATTGCATTTAGCTATAAATAATTAACAGTAATTAAACTGTAACAAAATATTATGTAAAGAATAAAACTGATATGGGTCTTGATAATTAATTATTAATGGTATGTTAAAATGTAAATATCAGTACTTTTATAATTATTAATGCTTTTAATGGTACATGCCTGAATACCATTGCATTAATTATTAATGCTTTTAATGCTTTTTTTTAGGAAGAGATTGAGAATGGGAACTTCCCACTTCTCACGTCCGAAGATTGAAAATTGTTTGATACTGTGCTTTTTTTTTAAGAAGAGATTGAGAGTGGGAACTTCCCACTTCTCAGGTATGAAGAGTTATAGTATCACACGTATGTAAAGCTTAAGAGAAAACAAAATCAGAGGTGGCCATGTGTCTAATGGTAGTTGGCTTTGGGCTTTATTAGTCTGCAAGTGAGTGGTCTCTCTTCTTGCAAAGACGGGTGTTTGAATGTAAATAGACCACATGTCTAACTGGGAGACTTTAGCCTGATTTCATTACTTTAATATATATATATATAGAGAGAGAGATGGGTCAACATCATGGATTTGGTTTGGTTTACAACTCATATTAGAAATGCGGTTATTAATAGATGTGGGTGGTTGGTGGATGGGTTGGCCATCAACCGGCATCTAACCCAACCCAACCCATCCAAATGCCACCCCTACATGCAAATGGGTTCCTGCTTTCTAAAAATCCAAAGAAGGAAGCTCCATGGCCCTCCATCCTCTACCAACCTCCCATTAATTGACTTCACTATAAGAAGTATGACCTTTAGCTACAGACAAAACCATAGCTATAGACCTATGGGTACAGTTTAGCTACGAATAGAAAATCGTAGCCTATGTTTGTATGGCTATAGCCTACGGCTATAGAACAACTAATCTGTGGCTATAACCCATCTATAGCTACGGTATCTTTCCGTAGATAAAGGGCGAACACAAACCATATGAACTTTTAGCCACAGGCTGAACCGTAGCTAAAAGATGCATATAGCTATGGTTTTTAAATTGTTTGTAGTTATATACCCAAATCTATAACCACGGATTTTTATAAAATCGTAGCTATAGTTCTTTTACTTATAGCTACGGTTTGGTACAAAACCATAGCTAAATGTACAAACCTATAACCACGTTTTTTTTACTAAAACCAAAGAAAAATACTCTAACCTATAGCTACGATTTTTTGACAAACTATGGCTAAAAGATGCAATAAATGCCCACAATTTCTTGGAAAACCATAGCTAATTGTTTCAATTTATAGAAAATTTGTGACTATATTCCAAATAAAGTGACAATTTTATTTTGTCACTATATTCAATTACGACTTTTCTACCACTATAAAAACTTGCGACATACACGAGAAATCACCTATTTTATTTTCACATCACATCAAATATATAGATAAATTTCTATAAAAAGTTAACATGTTAATTAAAACTAAAAATACATGGTAATATAACCTCCATGTTACATATAATAACCCACAACAAAAATAAAAAATATTGATCTCAAATCTCTTCATTATAAATGCATTCAACCTGAAAAACAAAATACAATGAAAATTAGATTTTTGAATTAATATATATGATAATTTCAAACATGAATGTAGTAGAGTGTTGTATGACTAAGAAACAAGATCTCCAAAAAATGAATGTAATAGGGATTGAAGTGGATGAGTAAAAAGAATTTGAAATAGTAAAATTAATAATGAGTAAATTAGTGGGAATCTAACAATGCTTCAAAATAGGGAAAGTAGAACTACATAATCTAGTTTGGGGCAAAAAGAAAAAAGAAGAAAAAAAGAATCTGATGAAATAATCATGGAGTTGTTAAAGCTGTCGTGGACAAAGGTTTTTTGCTCAAGTTTATCCTTTACACAATGCAAGCAGTTAAGCAAGGATTCCAAGGTATTGGGTTATCCTCTATGTAGTCTGCCCACAACCTCTTAAAATCAAGTGTATTAAGGCTAGAGGTTCGTACAGGAGCAGCACAAGTTGAAGGAGAGCATTTTGAGAACCAAAGCTCCCAGTCATGTATGCTTATTCTTTGGAAATTATCTTTTTCATGTCTTTTTTATTTGATCCAGACATTCAAAATAGCAGAATCACAAATAATCATGTTCTAGGATGACTGGGGAAGCCTATTTTCTTGTTGGATTAAGAGGTTATATATAAGTTGAAGTACAACTAATTAGAGGATTGGTTCTTTGGTTTTGTTGTTAGAACTAGGGTGTTACATGTTTTTGTTGTGCTATGTTGGAGAAAGAACATAAGTTATAGGTGAACTTACTGAGTAGTACATTCAAAGAATAATATTATTCCTTTTTTCATAAAAAAGAGAACCAAACAGTACTAAATTATAATCCAAATCAGTGGAAGATTAAAGGTGGTGCAAAGCAAGCCAAATCAATGGGGTCTTTATGTACAGGATGCCATCTTGTCATTTTCTATTTTCTGTTGCAAATAAAAATAGAATAGAAAGGGCACTAGTCCTTGTTGGCATTACAAACTTCACTAGTTCGCTGTTAGATCTTGAATTCTTTAAGTTGAATGATCTTGCAAGGAACATTAAGAAGTGGGGAGACAAGTCTTTCTAATGAACTAACAAATTTTGCTGCTCATGGAACCCCAGATGAATCCAAACAAACTACATTTTATTCTTGTATCTTTTGGGTACACCCAACTGTAAATATTAGTAACTATTTATATTCTTCTTTATCCTTGGAAGTTTGTTAAAATTGGACTATAGTCATCAATAGCTTATCATATTATCTGTCCTTGCTAGCTCTTTTAAGTGTGAATTACCTAATTATCAGTAGTAGATAGGCCGGGTGGTCCATTAAGATCAATTTCATCTCATTTAAAACCTCAAAACTGGGCTAATACAATGACATGGACTTAAAAGTGAATATGTTGCACTTCTATTTGCCATAGAAGAACAATAAACAAACTTGGGTTTTGGTTGCTCTTTGGTTTGATTTCTAATGACCCATCACTAGAGAATGAAACTACAGCTCTCATTTCTTGTGATGTTTTAAGGAAAAGATATAAATTTTTGACTTGTGGTAAACAATTCAGTGAAGCTTTAATTCAAGAAGGGAAAGGCCCTCAAACAAAATATCTGTTCTTGAAAGCACCTGTGCCCTTCTATGTTTTTGTTCAAGTAGAAAGCAAGTTACAGAAATTGCTAGTTTCTGCCAACAAACATGACACATCATGTCTATTTGGTTGGTACTGAATCTATTCCACTAAATACTTCATCACCATTTTGCAACCTGGCCCACCTCCTGTTGTCCCTAGGATTGGGCTCTACTTAGGCCTCCAACAAGCTAATCATTTAGACTTTGGGTACATTTCTTACATACAAAATCATGCTCTTGGCTTAATTCTAAGATTATTAACAAACTAAGACACCCTTATGACCCTATCCTGGTCTATTTGCACCTTTAGTTATTTTATGTACTAATTAATAAACCCATACACAAAAAAAAAGTATACAAAAAATGAAAAGAGAAGAAAAGAGAGTACTACAAGCGAGCCCATCCCACCAAAAAAGAACCCACCAACTGAGGAGGCCACACAAAAGCACCTTTATAATACTTGCATTGGGCCCACACTTTACATATATATAGGGAAAAATTAGGAGAAGTTTAAGTCTTTTACCCTTAAATAAATAAATGTAATTTTATGTAGGTCCAACCAATAGACCCAATTATTAATTGGGATGATTCTGTGTACTGAAACCACTCTGTTCCGATCCAGACTCGGCCCGTTGAAAGCATTAATCAGTGTTGGTCTAGTTCATGGATTGTATGTGCCTCTGCTTGAGAGATCAGGTCTGTGAAAATCTTTGAACAGGCCCAAGGAAAACTCAATAAGCAAGGTTCTAAATATCGATATGTTTGATATGTTGGTAGGGATGTATCGGACAATATCAATAGTATTTTTTTTTTTTTTCAAAACCAGTTTAGGGGGCGGTTTAGACTCCTCCACCCCCTGAACTATTCAGAACCTCCTTACACTTTTTATTGGAATATATCGGAAAGCTCCCAAAATGATATATATCAACCAATATGAGCTAATACGTATCAATACTTTTAACGTTGCCAACAAGAACACCTCACAGGCGCACAACCACATACCATGGAGTTAGTAGCCAAATTAAAAAAATAGTCTTTCGATGGGGACAAACTGGTAAATTTATCTTGTAACTTTTTCATTGGTTCGATTATCATGTTCCTCGTTTTAAACAATGGACCCAATATGGTCCATGTAATACGGCCCAACAGAATTCAGGTTCCTTGGCAGATCGATTACCAAAAAAATTCTTGGGCCGGAGCCCATTAAATAGGTACGCGGCTTTTTGTAATCTTGTTGGCAATCTGTTATGCCATTCCTTTCTCCATAGTTGTCCTAATTCCTGAATTCTGATCCTCCTTAATAGGTAACAAGCCGACACACGGCAAGTTATAGTGGGCCCAGAAACTAGACTATGATACATGTCGGCTAGAAGTCTGCAACCCAAGCTTTTCCCTGTTGTGGACTTGTGATAGTATAACATTTTTCAAATATGGGAGACGTGGCCATCTAATCCACCATGAGAAGGAGGATTTCCTCCAGTATTAAAGGAGCAGAAATGATCCATTTGTATTAAAGGGTATTTTTGGAAAGACAAATGACTTCTAGGAAAACCGGAGCTGTAAAATACTTTCGGAATTGGAATTTGCCAATTTGGAAAGGGAAGGAGTGAAGGACCAGACTCCGGAGCCGGTGATCTCTGCAGAAAGAATGTCTTTATCGTCGGTGATACTGGTGGGACCAACTCTTCCAGTGACAGGAAGCAGATATACACACATCAGACGCTCATCACAGACTGTAGTAGAGAAAGCTCTTCCTCTTCAGGTACATTCCCTCGGAAAAATACTTCCTTTGATCTTTGCCCTCTCTCTCTCTCTCTCTCTCTCTCCTGAATCTTGCTTTATGATTCCTTCTTTCAATATACAGTATTCTGGGATTCTATGCATGGTGAATGAGTAAAAAAAATGCTATTTGATTGAAATCCACAATGGCTGAATCTTTCGTAAGTGTGAAAAGGAAATACTTTGACACAGAAATTAAATGAAGTTACTAGTTTTTGCGATTGTCTGTTAAATCACCTCTGCTTTTTCAGTCTTTCATTACCAATTTGATTAAAATCTCAAGCATCATAGCTGCAGCATTTGACTTAATGACATGGGGTTTCGATTTATTTCTAGTGAATTTCAAGTCTTCGTCTAATGCTCTATTATCTCTCAACTCTCTCCGTCGTGTACTAAGTGTTCTGTACCTGGTGTTGGTCTTGGGGACTTCTTAGAATCATATTTTAAGGAGTAATTTCTAATTTGAGAATGTATTAGATTTCTATGTTAATACCTAGAAGTAGCTCCAGTAGGTGATAAAATGAGAGAAAGTGCTTTGATTAAGTGCATAGAAAACCTATTTGCAGTACCCGAAGAAGAAGCGATGCTAGAAGCCCACCAAAAATGAAATGGGTTGAAACAGTAAGAAATGAGTTATGTGCTCATAATTTAACAGTGGATATGAAATTAGGCCCCGATTCCAACTGTTTGGTTGGGCGGAATCGGAATCCCATTCCAATTCCATTCCCCCATTTGAGGAAATGGCCATTCCCTGCCCCTCCCTTGGGAAAGAAATCCCATTCCTGTTGATTTTAATTCTCATTCCCATTCCTGTCTGAACCAAACAGATGGAGGATTCCAATTCCAACTCTCTTTCCAACTTCAAACCAAACGGACCCTTAAACAGAACGGAATGGTGAAACAGGATTCATGTATTAGGATAAGGCTCGGGTGATGATGATGATTAGCTCTCTATGCTGAACTATGATTCACCTTGTAAGGAAATGGTTGGATTCCATCTAATCCAATTCTGAGGAGAAACTAGTTGGATGATCTCAAACCTGAAATTTATGAATTGTTTTTGGATGGTATAAGAATTGTTGCAAACAGCTGACGAAAAGAAATGTTTAGATAGTCACGGGTGAAATCTCTACATTCGCATAAAACATCAATAATGGGTTTAGTGGAAAAAACTGGCTTGAAAATCAGGAATGCTGGTATCATGGAATCTTGTTAATTAGTCACGAGTTCTCCATCTTGTTAGAACATTTTGCTTTTCAATGCAGACTCAGTTGTATGACAGAGCCGTTGCTGTCATTCTGGTTTGCAACTCCATATACCAAACACATGAGAGTAATTCATATCATAAGTTGCTGGGCCTAATTCAAAATTTATTCTATTTCTCTGAGAACGCAGGGTGACTTTGAAGCTTGCATTTTATGGAATGTGGGATCTTCACTTGCAGTTACTCAAAGTTGAACAGAGTCACAAATCTTATTGTGAGGCAGTGATTAAACCACCTGAGCCTGATCCTGTACTAAAGCAGATGTAGTTCGCACTCATGAACAAAGTGCAAATTCTGTTCTGATGTTCATTGTGCTCAAACATGTACAATATTAGTTACATACTAAAAGAAGAATTCGAGATTTTATTTCATGATATTATTCCACCCTGTATTCCTACAACTACTAGCAAACATTGATCATGGGAAACTCTGCCAGTCATCAACAAGTAACACTGTTAAGATGTCTTCATTCTAATGATCTGCATTCAAGTTTAGTGTCTCACCATTTCCTGTTATAGGTGAGATGCAAGGCAATTCAAGAGCAAAGGTCTGTAGACCTAACTATGCTTACTGCTTCACGAAGAGATGCTATGATCTGCATGACCACTACTTTTCTGGCTGGAATCACCCTTTTTGCAACAGAACCTGTTGAAGCACGTGTTCAGAAACAAGAGAACAGGCGGAAGATCAGAGAGAAGCTCGATATGCTCAGAGAAAAGGCTGGACTATCAAAGTCAAAGACCAAAGACAGGGATTCAAAGGAAGAAGAGAAAATGCCATCTCCACCACCGAAGGAGAAAATACTTGTGCCACCTCTGCCACCAAAACCCCAAGACACTCCAAATGCGCCTCTGGTGGAAGCAACTATCTCAAAGTAACAAAATATATAAGCACCCTTCTTTTGATCTATTGTTGTATTTGGAATGTTAGTTTCCTTTTCCTTTTCAGATTATCAAAGTTTTGATGTGTCCTAAATGGTCCATTGTGTAATGTTCTTCAACAACACCATTTAGTGTACTAACTGACGAACTTCAAAACCAGGTTTCATAGTGCTTTCAGTTTATCCATAGTATCATTGTTGATGTTTCCATGCATTGCATGTTCTTCTCTGTTGTAGGACTTCTATATGGTTTTGGCAATTTTAGCATGATGTTTCTAAAAATGACATACATAATATAATTTACAATTATATGTTGGAAGAGAAAAATAAGAAATCAGGAAATGTTGTATAATTATAATTATGAATAACAGTGAAATTAAACCATTATCCCATTATTTTGTCAATTTAGCTCTTTTCCAGGGGTAGTGTGCACAATGTCCGGCAGGTAATTCTTTTTTAACTATTTGTTTGTCACATCCTTTTTATTTACTTATTTTGTTTTCTTTGTTTAGGGTTTTCAATTTGATTGCTCCTTTTAAATTAATCTACATTTTATATCCTTTGATTTGATCTATTAGTTTTTTTATAACTAAAATGAAGTTTCATTAACAGAAAGCAGAAACAAAAGGTTCAATACAAGCAAGAGGGCTATCCCATTTTACAACATCAACATCCATATTCTTCTTCAAATTAGCTAATGAAGGGGCAACCCTGTTAAAAGACCTAGGCACAAAACTAAAATTAGCAGTTCCAAAAAGAGAAGCTAAACTTTTAATATCATCAACCCAATCATGGACATCCTTGGGAATGGAAGGAGAACCACTGAACCACTATTCAAAAAGTCCACAACAGTTTTGGCTGATTATCTTGCTAAACAAGGGGCTACTCGGCTTGCTTTGTATTGGGCTTCTCTGTAATTTTCTTTGTCAATTGTTCTGTTTATTCAATTAAAGGGTTGATGAATCTTCCATCTCCCCTCCTTAAAGGGGAGGTAGCATCTCGTGCCTCTCCCTGAATTGTACTTTCTATGGCTATGATTTAATAAATCTTACTATTCAATGATAATAAAAAAAACAGTTTTGGCATCAGAAAGAACAAAAACAGAATTCCAGTTATGCTCCTAAGCAGAAATAAAGGCCAACTTAATAGCACAAAATTCAGCCACTAAACTCTTTCCGGCACAGTCCTTCCTCCCACCTGCAGCAAATAAAAACTCTTTATTAGTATTAAATACACAGATGCCACAAGAAATACTAGAATTTAATACAACACCTCCATCATTTACAGATAGCATCAAAAGAGTCAGAGAAGGAAGATTAAAACTGAGATCCAAATTAGAAATTGTTTTCTCCTGAGAATAACCCACAGAATCTGTAAAACACATTCCAAACTCAACGAATATTTTTTTTTTTCTTTTTGATGAATACTCAACGAACACTTTTCTTATCGAGTTCAAAACCCAATTGACTAAGTGATTAACGTGATTGAAGATAATATCATTCCGAGCAATTCAAATAAAACAAAAGGCAAAAGCCAGCCAACTTAGAACAGAATTCAAATGGTCATTTGTGTGAAAAGTGTTCAGGACAAGAGATATAAATGCATCAAATTCTCCTCCTAAGAGCAAGAATTCTCCACGTTCAGACTAAAATTTATCAGCAAATTCTTGGTGAAAACAAAACCTCTAACTAACCTCCATGAAAATAACTTAAATTTTGGTGGAATCTTTAACTCCCAGATTTTCAGGACCAAATTCATTTGATTCTCCTCCTGACCTTCATTAGTGGCCTTCTAAAGACGGTCATAAATGACTCTGATAGAAAATTTACCATTAAGCGATCCCATCCAGAGAAAAACTTCTTGCTCAATGGTCCTAAAAATGACTACTCAAAATGAGCCTCACCTCTTCTTGAGAGAATGATTGATTTAATTTTGCCACATTCCACTCTCCACTCTCACTTGGTAAATCTTTAATAGTTAATTTCCGATCCACTCTGGTGGGAGGCCCAAGGAGCCTTAAACTCGTTTCCATCAAATATCCAAGGGTAATTCCAAACATTAATAAGAAAAGTTTTACAGATTTGAACACTCAAATTAAGCAACAGGGCCCAAATTGTAGGGTTGTTCGTCAAACTAATGAAACCGATCAACCTGACTCAATTTGACCCAAGTTAATCAGTTTTCTAGTATTTTTGGTTAGTTTCGATTCATTCATTATGCTAATCCAAGAGGTCGGGTTAGTTTCGCTTTAGCCATGTGTAAACTGACCAAAATCAACCTTACCCAACCATAGATACATATTAATATTTTATATTGTAAATTTATTTTTTTATAAATTTATTTTTCTAATAATATTACTATAGTTTTTAAAATTTAAATTTACTTTTTTAAATTTAAATCTCTTGAATTGACTGACCAAACCGAAAACCAACCCAAATCGATTGGTTTCCACTATTGGTCAGTTGGTCACAGGTGACTAATTTTCCAACCCGACCAAATTGGCTCAAGTAGCCAAATAGCCTACAACTAAACCAAACCAACTCGTGAACACCCCCTAGCCTTCCACACTTGAGAAGCAGCAAGGAAAATCCTATAAAGAATTAATTCATGATTTTTGAGATACTGACACTTCAAAATCTTCCCCCACAAGGCATTCAGCTCCCTTAAAAAATTCTAAGCCAATTTACTGAGGATGTATTTATTTAATAAGACTGGTGTTTTAAAGCCTAACCCCCTCCCCTCCTTTTTTTTGGAGCATCCAATCATGTCTAATCAGTCCATTTCAAACTCTATTGTTTTCCTATGAGTTTTCTCAATTTCTTTTACAGTTTTAGAAGGGAATTGATTAACAGCCATTACATGAGAATGGATGGAGGTGTTGATTGAACAAGGGTTCTTCGCCCAGCATACAAAAGGCAGGAAGGCTTCCATTGGGCCAAGTTACTTTGCATTCTCCAATATAAATTCCAACGATTCATGCTTTTGTTGTTTTTCTCCACAGCAAAGGGACTCCCAAATATTTCCTTGGGGAGAGGGAACATTTTTAATTGTCTTTTTAATCATCTTTTGACCCATTGGAGGAGTATTCCTGCAAAACAAAAGGCCCGACTTCTAAAGATTTATTTGAAGACCAGACAAGGATTGAAAATCCTTTAACACATCCAAGAAATCAATAGCCACCGCTCTATTTGTTTTCCCAAAAAACAAAACATCATCGGCAAACATTAAATGATAGATTCTAGAAGCTCCCCTATTAACCTTAATACCTTCTAGCTCCTCTTAGCTTACCCTCACCATTGGCTTTAAGAAAACACAAACAGATATGAAGAATCTCCCTTATCTTAGAGCTCTAGATGCCCCAAGATGGACTTTTGCCACTCCATTAACTAAAATAGAAAAACTTGCATTTTCAACACAATCCCTAATGAAATCACACCACTCATGACAAAAGCCTCTCTCAAAACCCACACCAGGTAATCCCAATTTAGAGTTTCATAAGCCTTTGAAATGTCCAATTTAGCATTCATAAAACCCCCTTCTTACCTTCTTATCTTGGCAAAATGCAAAAGTTCTTGAGGGAATAACAATATCATCATGGATTTGCCTTCCTAGAACAAAGGCACCCTAAAAGGGATACATTTTTGCAATAATGGTTTCATTCTGTTAGCGAAGAGTTTTGTGATAAGTTTATACAAAACATAACACAGACTAATAGGATGGAAATCCTTCGCTCTCCGATGGTCAGCACATTTTGGAATAAGGGTAATATACATATAGTTGATCCTTCCAACAAACTTTTTATTGGGAAAAAAACTTCCAAACATAATCAAATAAGTCCTGACCCATCTCATCCCAAATTTTTTGATAAAAATAGCAGGAATCTCAACGGGCCCTAGGCTTTCAGGCCACCTATAGCCATGACCACACCTTGCATTTCCTCCAAAGACGGAGGCTGAAGAAGATAAGCATTATCCTCATCAGAAATGACTTTATCAAAAATATTTGGGAAATCAATATCACCCACTCTTTGTGATTTAAGTAGATACCAAAAATGATTGACTAACAGGTTAGAAATGTCTTCTTGTTTATTTAACCAATTACCCTCTTCATCCTTTATCCAGACTATAATATTTCTTCGCTTAGGAAAAAGGTTTCTCTATGATAGAAACTTGTATTTTGGTCATCCCTGTCTAATCACATTGCCTAGATTTTTGTCACCAAAAGGATTCCGACTAATCCAAGAGTTATCCCCTTAACCTCACCAATCCATCCAATTAGCTCTAGTTTTCTTCTGAGTTTTCTATCTGTTCCAATTTGATCTTTTCATTGGTCTTGTTCACTTTCTCATTAACATCACCAAATATCTGTTTGTTCCTAGTCTAATCTCCATCTTCCAGTTATTTCTTATTGTACCCCAACACTCATCTTCTTAAAGCCAAGCTTCAAAAACAAAAAAACAAAAAAAAAAACAAAAAGGTTTTGGTTTATGGTTTGAACCCCATCTCAAACAAACAAAAGCTTGAATATGCTTGAAAGCCTCAAAATATTTCAGGGACAAAAATTTTATCTAGCCTCTTTACTAATCTACCCAATCCTCTTTGACCATTTGTCCAAGTATGAGCTCTCCCCAAGATATTAACTTCTGTAAGTTGACAACTATCCACAAATTCATGGAAAGCTTGTTTTTGGGGCTTGATTTCTTAGGCTCAGTTTGGAAAGAGTACAAATGCAAATATGAACAATACAAATACATACAAAATAATACAAAATACAAGGTTTTGCACTCTACATATTTGTATTCGTACTCCTTCCAAACTGAGCCTTAAAAACATGGGAGATAAGCTATTCTCCTCCTCATAGGTAAGCACAGCAAAATCCAAATTAAAGTGACCAATACACACAAAAAGAATTTCAGGATTAACAAACTGTAGAAATCATAGCGAGAAAGGTTTCCCAAAATTGCAACCTAGGGTTCAGCATATAAGAAACATACATTCCAAGGACACGAAGTAGGAAAATTTTAACATAAACCAGAATATACGTACTTTAGCTGGATGATTCCAAGTGTTACGCATTTTTCTAGTTTTATTCTATTAATTTATTTATATACATACAACAATCATCATAGTTAGTAGTAGTTAATGGTTTATGTTTTTTTTTTCCATATCGTTGAGAATTCTTATTTCTTACTGTCATCTAGGGGAAGATGCATTTACGGCCCAATATTTTGGGCCCATGGGTACATCTTATTTCGAAGAGCTTTGAATTTTAGGCCCAATAACTTGTGCATGTCTGGGCTACAGCCGGTTCCTTATTATGTATATCCATGCTTGGCTTTCGGTTTGGTTCGGCCCAGTTTGATGCTCATCACTCGTCAGCCCATACATTGGTGGGTTTGACACATTAGAGTTAACTCAAAGATGAACACTAGCTAGGAATGGCAATATTTGACACGATACAAAGTTAGTGGGTTTGGCCAACAAATGTGACAAATAGATTCTTGGCCAAGAAACAGATTTGAATCTGGCATCTATGTGCATTCGTTGCCAATAAATGGTAGTGGTGTATGTAATTTATCTACATTTATATTTGTCTTTATATTTATATCTATATCTATATCCATATTCATACTACTACTAAAACTATGAATGGGCTTGTGGATTTTTTTTTATTAAAATACCCTTATTTTTAAATTTGATCTGTCTTTAATTGTGAGTATAGAAATGTAATTTGAACTATTACTTTTTATCTCCTTTAATTCCCTTCCATTAGGTCTTAGATGTAAGATATTAGTTATCATTGTCTTTCATTAAATCGTATATTTAAAGTATATTTTATTAATAAATTATACTAATTAGATCTATATCCAATACTTTTAAAAATATATAACTCATATTTTTTTATAACCAATCCAAAAATGAAGCTATTATTCCATCCAAGTATAAGAAACAATTTAATCATTTGGGTCAAATGGGTCAACCCATTATGTCATATTTAAATATAAAAATTTTAAATAAAAATAAAAAGTTATAGAGGGATTTGGACACATCTCTAGTATTTTATATTAATCATATTAATAAAGTTTCATCAATTTGCAAATTCGGATATGTTTTGAATATATTACAAAACACTGAGCGGGACAAGAAAATCATTTTCTTTGACCAAATTGCCCCTTTTATAAATTTGCTAATCAAATCGAGAAGGGGGGGGGGACACCTATAAATTCTCAACGCTGTGTTTCTTGGTTGTTCCCTCCAGTTATTGAGGGATCATAATAAGAACTAAAAAAACAAAAAAAAAAAAAAAAGAAAATCTAATCTTTCACTTTGGACCTAACACAATATGATTTTGGACCTTGTTTAATCTTAACTTCATATATGCAATATGTCATAATTTGAGAAGAGGACAATTTTTGAAATCAAATCTTTCCCATAGTCGATTTGGTTCACACAGGAATCGGAATGTGAATTGAAATAAGTTGGAATTGGATTTCATTATGATGGGAAGAGGAAGGAATAGTTCTTCTCTCAAATGGGGAATGTCATTCCACGAAAAATGAGAATGAGATTCCAATTACACCCAACCAAACAGTTAGAATTTGAATAAATCATTTTGATTATGATTCTAGACCCTTATTCCTACGAACCAAACAGGCCCTAAATTGAGAATTTACCTGGCTTTGTTGCATCACAGGCAGTCAGGCATGATGGTCGGATGTAGACCGTTGTAGTTTCAGACCAAACTAGCCTGGCACAAGCTTGGACAAATTAAGAGAAACACTAACCCTACCATCAAAGAGAAAGAGGGATAGATTAGGCACAGTCATAGCGGGCCAAAATGGGCTAGACCAGCCAAAAACACCTTTCATTAATTCATATTTCATAATTCCCTTTGCTCTACCCAGCCTTTGACTAACATTTAATTGGATATGCAAGATGCAACAAATCAGTCAAATAATTTCCCCTTAAACATGAACTCATCTTATAAGAATTGGGCTTATAAAAAACTTTTAAGAATCGTTGTTTTCATAAAGGGTAAATAACAAAGACCCAATGTAGTATGGGGTCAATGGCAAATACACCTAAAATTTTAGTTATGAGAAGGAGCCCTTGAATTTTCACTTTATGATTGATGAGAGGTGATTTGGCCCTCCACTGACCTAGTGACATGTTATAACAAGTGTTCTCTTCGCCGCGCCATCAAGTGCCATTCATCGTGCCTATAGTCGCCACTCCAGCGTCTAAGTGTGTGTCATGGGTAGGCTTTGCATGTACTTTTGTATGGGGGATTGCCAATGGGATTATTGTAATATTGTAATATGCTTTTTCACCTTTTTGATATTTCTTATTGTCACTCCCCCAAAAGCTTAACATACTCTTTGAGGGGAGGTAGGTAGTCGAGTGAGCTCATAAGCATGTAAAGGTTAAGCACGAGATCCCCTCGACATTGTACTGTGTGCTTGTGCTTACCACTGATTAATGCAATACAAATAGCCTTTTGCTAATTCGTGTGCCATCTTGTTGCCTTTTGTGTGTGTTTGCTTTGTTGCGTAGGCTTACTCGTCCCTTTCGAGTGCCGCACGGGGCCCCAACAATTAACCCCTTGACAGTTGGTATCAGAGCAGGAGCTCCTTTTAAGCCATTCAACCCGGGACGCGAGTTACAGCATGAAGCACAACAGCGACATCGTGGAGGAGATCGAGCATGGACTCTCCACATCCCATGAGGCCGATGATGCGCCCGCCGACAACATCGGCAAGGACAAGGAACCGAAGCCCAGCAAACGTGAGAAATCTTCCAACAAGCATGTAGTCGTTGAGTTGCGCATGCTGAGTTGCGAAGCCACCGTAGGTGAGATGCGAGACTCGATAGACGAGCTGCATCAAAACATGGAAGCCATGGACAACACACTGGTCGAGATTGAAGGTCGCTTGAGCGGAGTCGTGAACGAGGTCCGAGACATAACCAATGGCACGCTCAAGCAAATTTGCGGCACTACGCACCAACAAGAAGCAAGCTCCTCCAACTCGCAGGTCCAAGACAGGCATGACAGTTTTCAAGCCCAAATCGATGAGATGAAGAACGAGTGGGCAACGTGGAGAAGAAGTACCTCCACATCAATGGCCGTCCAGGCCCAACTAGATGAAATGAGAGCGGAGTGGGCCTCAATGAAGTCCGCCGCATGTGCCTCCTCCGACACCCAAACTCAATTAGAAGAGCTCAAAGCAGAATGTGCAATCTTGAAGAGGGTCGTTGCTAATCCAGCCAGCACTTCCTTTGCACATACTCCCTCCCACATCAAGATTAGGGAGCCAACTCCCTATTCGGGTACCCGCAATGCATGAGAGCTCGACAACTTCCTGTGGCAAATGGAACAGTACCTTGCCGCCGCCAATGTGACTGATGAAATGACTCAGATACGTACTGCTACTATGTATTTGACTGATGTCGCTATGTTGTGGTGGCGCAGAAGGTGTGTTGATATAGAATGTGGTACGTGTGTTATCCGTACTTGGGCTGACTTTAAAAGAGAGCTGAAGAGACAGTTCTACCCAGAGAACGTGGAATACCTTGCTTGTCGCAAGATGAAGACTCTCAAGCACGGCGACTCCCTTCATGACTATGTCAAAGAGTTTTCAGCCCTCACATTAGAAGTCACCGATATGTCAGACAATGACTTATTGTTCAACTTCATGGATGGCCTAAAGCCTTGGGTCGAGCTCGAGCTCCAACGACGCAATGTTTAGGACCTTGCCTCCGCTATGGCCGTGGCTGAACAACTTAGTGAACGAAGACTGTCGGATGACGAAGGAAGTAGACCAGCCAGCCCGCGTACTATACATTTGAGTGGGGGAGATAGACAACCAAGTCCCCCGAAAGAGAAGCCACCCTTCAACCACAAACCAGTCGAGCACCACAAAGGGAAGCAGCCACAAGGAAGTCAAAGCCACTACAACAATAGATATCAAGGGAGACCAAGCCGTCCTCCCATTTGCTACATTTGTGGGGAGGAGCACTTCACCAGGAATTGCCCAAAGCGAGCAAAGCTGAATGCCCTCATTGCCAAACTAAGTGATGATGAGCAGAGTGATGGGGAACGGAGTACCTAGGCGCCAAGAGTGGGCGCCCTCCAACTTTTCAATGCCATGATGAAGAAAGGGGCTACCTCCAAACAACCCTCCTCGATCAAGAGAGGACTGAGGTATGTTGATGTAACCATTGGCGGGAGGCCAACCAAGGCCACTCACAACTTCATATCCATTACAGAGGCCAAGAGACTTAATTTGGCCGTTTCCAAAGACCCTGGCTGGCTCAAAGCAATTAACACAGGTGCCAAACCTACTGAAGGCAAGGCTCGCCGAGTAAGACTACAACTTGGCACCTGGGATGGAGAGATTGACCTCTCCGTCGTCCACATAGATGATTTTGATATTGTCCTTGGATTGGACTTCATGATACAGGCAAAAGCAGCACCGGCGCCTCACCTCAACACCCTGATGATCTTGGACGAGCAGTCACCTTGCATGGTTAACATGATCGCCACCGCCAGCACCAAGAAGAAGCATGTCTCTGCCTTGTAACTCCAACACCACCCTCCATCATTGATGGCAGAGAGATCTACAACAACCACCATTGCAACCAGAAGTGATCGCAACAACTCCGGGAAGAAGTCAGTGCCAGTGCCAGCGCCAACGTCAGTGTCTGTGCCGCAACAACAACAACAGCGGAAGCCACCTTTGCAACAGAAGCCGCACACACCCACAACTGGTGGGCCCAATAGAAGACCCAAGGCCGTGTCAAACTTTGCCCACACCTACTACCACAACCACCGGGGAGAGCGAGTGCCACCCAAGCCATTTACGGACCACATTCACATCATCCCTCAAGATAAATCCCGTAGTAGCCTTGTGAGTCACCCTTGGGGAAAAATGCATGGGAACCAACACCCTAACAATCCAAAATACTATTTTGACCCAGCCTTGGCCACCAACTTTCCTACCACCATCAGGAACAAGCCAAAATCCTACCTTGAAGTAGCCAGGCAGGGACTTAACTTAGGGACTAGCCATATGTTTTCCCACCATCAAGAACATCCACTAGCAATCTACCCAACCTACTATCTGGGCCTTGGAAGAAACCCGGTTCGTGGAGCAGTCGAAGAACCTTCCTTCACCAACAACAAGTTCAAGCCTCAAGCGGTAGCTAGTCTTCGAGGACGAAGACTGAATTGAGTGGGGGAGACTGTAACAAGTGTTCTCTTCGTCGTGCCATCAAGTGCCATCCATCGTGCCTACAGCCGCCACTCCAGCCTCCAAGTGTGTGTCATGGGTGGGCTATGCATGTATTTTTGTATGGGGGATTGCCAATGGCATTATTGTAATACTGTAGTATGCTTTTTCACCTTTTTGATGTTTCTTATTGTCACTCCCCCAAAAGCTTAACATACTTTTTGAGGGGAGGTAGGTAGTCAAGTGAGCTCATAAGTGTGTAAAGGTTAAGCACGAGATCCCCTCGACACTGTACTGTGTGCTTGTGCTTATCACTGATTAATGCAATACAAATAGCCTTTTGCTAACTCGTGTGCCATCTTGTTGCCTTTTGTGTGTGTTTGCTTTGTTGCGTAGGCTTACTCGTCCCTTTCGAGTGTCGCACGGGGCCCCAACGATTAACCCCGTGACAATGTGGCATTTGTCTTTGTCGCTTGACATCTCAACGTTATGTGGATAGTTGTGTATCTCGCCAATTCAAGGAGATGCACCCCAGAATCGGTCCAGGGCACCTCATACATAACTCGAGCACATCAACAGGGCACCTCATACATAACTCAGGCACCTTAGCAGGGCGGCTAGCAACACCTCGTCTGGGACCGACTTGTGGTACCTCTAGTACCTCATTGTTACTAGTCCAAAGGACCTTGGCATGTGAAGTAACTTCCCTCAAGTACTTGTCGACATATGGTACCTCATCAGTACCGGTCCAAGGGACCTTGGCATGAGGAACCACCTCCCTTAAGGACTTGCCGACCTAACTGAGGTCTAGGTGGCAACTTGTGAGATGTGCTTGTCGACCCACAAGGTTGCATGCAAGCAACCCGCAGTCAACCCTCCTACTACGGTGAACCCGTAACGCACCACAAGCCCTGCGATGAACTCACAACGCATATCGCAAAACTACGATAGACTAACGGTTCACCAAACCCACTCGATGCGTGAACCAAAGGAAACCACGGTTGAACCCATCCAAGGGTCCCACGCCCGTTCGAACGTGCGATAAACTCACACCTGCTAAATCATGCGATAAACCCATGGCTTACGAGCCCACTCGCGACCCAAACTGAGACAAGCCTAGGCTGAACCCATGGCGAGGCCCATGTGTGCCCAGACCCAACGTGGAACCTACAATGTCAAAAGATATAGCGAGATGCCACGTGGGGTTAACAAAACATCGCCCTCCAAGCAGTGACGTCATTAATGGAACGTCAATTAAGTTAAATCGCGCAAGATGTAGTAGCACATGTGAGTAATAAGGAATCTTGAGAAGAAGGAAAGCCGATCCTCGAGAAAATCCTAATGAAACGCATGGCGAAACCCCAATGGCACATTTAATGATTAATAGCAAATCCAATATTCCCTTTTCCGATACGTCACGAGTACCTTTATCTCCTACCTTTTAGGATATTGGGATCTCCCCCATAAATAGAGATCCTCTTCGTATTGGGGGGACCGAACTTTTTTTGCATCCAGCACCCAAGCACTCTTTCACTTTAACCCCCTTACCCTAGCATCCTTAGCCTAAAAAAGCCAATTTCCTTACTCACCAGCCTCTCTCTGTCTTTTAAAGAGACCACTTCCACCCAAGCCTTACTCCCACCTACAACTCCCACACCGAATGTTCCAGAGGAAGGCATAGAAGTCTAGTCAGCATGCGAAACTACCTCCGAGGATTTTGGACCGATTTGTCACGTTTTCCCGGAGATCTTGGACATAGTGCGTGAAGCTTGCACCAAAGAATGCTTATATAAAGGTCTCACTTCCAACCTCATAAGGTAAGCGCGATTTAGCACTCAAGCTCTCTCTCTCTCTCTCTCTCTCTCTCTCTTGCTTTCTATCCCTCAAAAACTCCAACTTGTTGACTTAAGCATTGGAGTGCCCACACCGTGTAAAAGTAGCCCGAGTACTATGATCTTCTCTCTTTCTTTGTAGCTTCACCAAGCGACCTACATAGTCCAGTGTCCAATCCTCCAACAAGGAGCTAGCAGATCACACACCATCAGTAATAAATACCCCCTCTATTATAGTTCTATCAATTAATTTTGAAAACGATTATCATTCAGCTGTTTAATTTTTTTAAATCCCCAGGTGACAATTTTTTATTTTGTTTGTACGATTTATGATTTGATTAATTTTCTAAATATAATATTGGAACCCTCTTGATAACTACAATAAATCCCTATAGATTCTTGATTGGATTCAATATTCGAATTAAGTGGTTGTAGTAATTTATAGTTTTTCTTATAGATATAAATTTATGGTTTCATTTGTTTCTTCTTGATTTATCGGAGAAAGGAGTGGATTTTTTTTTTTATATTTAAGATGATGAAAGAATAAAAACATACACCGCAAGAATCAAATCCAAATTCAAAGTTTAGATATACATTTTGATAATTTAATGCATTTCGTCATTTCACTTCTTGCAAAGTAAAAATTTCAGGGTTTTTATCGCAAATGAAATTTAAGGCTATATTTGGTTTGAAGGAAAATATAGGAAAAGAAGAAAAACCTTTTCAAACCTTTGTATTTATTTCCGTGTCTTTCCCTTCTTTTTCCTACCTTTTTGTTGAAACCAAACATAGCCTAGTGGGTATTTCTCATACATGTTTCAGTAACCCATATTACAGGGTGTAAATGTAATTTACCCAAACATAAATATCAGACAGACAGACACTCGGAACGAGGAAATCATGGTAGACAAATTCAAAAGAGAATGCTGGTACAAAATATAATGGGCCAGAATCTGCCACGTAAACGACCTACTATGCCAAAATGTTCCGGAATGTTCTGGACCACCTTTCTATTCCATATTCTAGAACTCCATCCAGATATTTTTCGGCTTCTTCCTCAGTTCTTGTATAAATTCAGAGCCTTTCCCACCACATCTTTTTCGTTCTACTCTACGTATTATATTTCAGTATCGACGGGACCCAGTCCAACTCCGACTCCGTGGCCATCCAACTTCTTTCCGTTTTCTTCTTCTTCTTCTTCTTCTTTTTCAGTTCTTGCCTGTTGTTTGGCGATATTGTTTCCTTTAATATGGAGTGGTTCGTGGGGATGAATTCTGATCAATCTTCGACTTCTTATTACAACGTTCTCGGTGTCGATAAGAATTCTTCTGTCACCGACATACGGAATGCGTACAGGAGGCTTGCGATGGTATAATCTTTAACCTCTCTCTCTCTCTCTCTCTCTCTAGCGATGATATAGTGTTGTAACAAAATTAAACCATGTTTATTTGTATTTCAGCAATGGCATCCGGACCGGTGGACGAGAACCCCATCGCTGTTAGGAGAAGCCAAGCGCAAATTCCAACAAATCCAGGAGGCTTATTCCGGTAATTATCTACCTTGATCATTTGATCCAAATGGCCTCTTCCTGGATAGATTTTTTTTTTCTTATTTACTTGTTTAAGTGGCTTTCTGATCTTTGCATGTTTCTCCGTGACCGTGTGGATGCAGTGCTATCGGATGAGGGGAAAAGAACAATGTACGATGCCGCTCTCTGCTATGACCCAGATGATGAAACAGAAGATGAGGTCCGAATTTTGAAATTATCCCTCGTAATTATATTAATCCGAATAACTACTCATTTAGACTTCTACTTCTCCTTGACGACTGTGGACGGAGTTTCTAACGATTTGCTCTCCTGCTACTCTTCTTGCATTGCAGGGACTTACCGATTTCGTGCAGGAGATGCTCTCGCTCATGGCCAACGTCGGGAGAGAGGTATGCCCCAAAACTAAAACCCCTGGGCCTGGCTATTATGAATTTGCTCCGATTTCCAGATTCCATGGGTCCCACTTCCACCAAAACATAAACCAAATTGGCGGTTTCAAAGTTCGGAGAAGTACGGATACATCCGAGGCAGAATTCTGAATTCCAGCCCCCTATTATTAGCCCTCTTTTCCTTATAATTTACGGTCAGATGCATTATGGAAGTATAAAATTCTGATCTAGCCTGATTGGTCATTCTCCCTTGAAAGTTTTTTCTTTCTGGTTTTGTACGTATAGTTTGCTTTCTTGAACCCGCGTGCGTGTGGGCGAGAGAGAAAACGTGTGTGCGTGTGTGGTGGGATGGATCATGGATCACTTCCACCGTTCCACGTTTTTTCCACCGGGGACCAGACCAGATTCCCGAATAGTGAAAAGTGAAAACCCACACACAACCACTGAAGTCTGTGCACTCACAGTCACTGACAAGTGACAAGCAACCATCGCCATTCATCATCATCACCTTGCCAGAAAATATCTCTTTGATCCCGAACCTTCTCGAAAACATGGGCCCCACTGGTATAAAGAGACCATTTCACTTTCAATCACTTTCGTGGATATTTTCGTCAGGAAAGATCAATGCTCTGCTCGTAGTTATATACGGTGATCCACGTTACATAACCACAATGAATGAACATGTAATAGTTGTGTGACATATATACTTTTCATTTAAACCTTTTTGTTTCGTTAAATAGAAATTATTTATTATTTTATTATCTTTATTAAAATAGTTAAAAATAAAAAATAATAAAAAAAGAAAACGTAAATAAGTTTCAATTCTTAATATATTTAATTTTTTTTATTATTTTTACTTTTTATTATTTTGATAAAGATAATAAAATAATAAATAACTTTTGTTGACCAGAATAAAAACGTTTAGATGAAAAATACATTAACTGACATGTGTCATACAGTTATTACGTCGAGTGGATGTCACTTGCCACTTGTCAGTCCTATCCGTATGCATTACGGATATGGATATCACTCAAACAAATTTCTAACAATATATATATATATATATATAACAAATTAACATTATGTCTGTGGCTACAGGAGAAATATTACAGCATGAGCGAACTCCAGCAGATGTTCCTGGAGATGGCCCAGGGGTTCGAGTTCGGCGGAATCAAGAATCCACCTCAGAGGGTGGTGGTATTAGATGAGCCCTCCTCCTCAAGAGCCTCAAAGTGGGAATCAGCAGAAAGACCCACTCTGGAAACGGATTCCCCGTCCCAGTCCCAAATCCAAGTCCCAGGCCTGGAGATGTTTGGAAGAACCAGCCTCTGCAATTGATTGATTTTTCATGAAGAGGAAGAGGAGACCTCCTTTTGGTTGATTGCAGAGAGCTTTACCTTAGGAAAGGCCGATTTATGGGATGGGGTTGGATGTGTAATAGAGTGATGATCCGAAGAATTTTATGCTGGTTGGGCGCAGTTGGATTCGAACAAGCAAGAGAGACGCATTGATTTGTTTTACAAAGGATCGCACGAGTTGCTCAACTGTTGATGTAACCCATTTCTATGTCAGTTCATATCTGCTTCCACAAAATATTAAAACCTGCAAATTAAGTGCTCTGTTTTTTTATTCTGTTCTTGCTAGTGGTACAAATTTCTTCCGGAATCAAAATCCATGGCCATGTGAAATGATACATTAACCATTTGGGGTAGCAACTTATTAACCATACGGTAGTAGGTCCTTTGTATTTTATTTTGGACGACTTTTCCTGAACCATGAATGGTGAATTTAAAATTTAAGGCTCTGTTTGGAAAGAGTACAAATAATATGTACAGTGAAATTTTGTATTATTTTGTATGTATTTGCACTGCATAAATATGTTCAGTGCATTATTCTCAAATTAAGCCAAATGTGATGATAATTTTGTTCTTTTTAACTGATGCAAAATTTATACTTTTTCTCATTTACATTGATTATTACTTAACTATATTTGCAGTATTTTTTTCTGAACAAGCCCCTGGAGCTAGGCTAGATCAATTCATCAAATCATCAAGGGAAAATCAAGAGGGATAGACCACGTAGTAGTCCAAGAGATAGAACAGCCAAAATTTGCAATACAATGTTCTACTTTATTCCCTGTACGAGGGGTATAGGAGACTCAGTGTTGAACAACTGGCCTAATTACCAATATTCCTTGGAGCAATTTTAGTATTCTTGGTAATTGAATATTCCTTTTTATTGTGAAAATATTGGTATGAGATTTCTCTCCTTTCTCGTACTTGTTTTCTTTTAAAAGTGTGAAACCATGATAATCTCCCCTCATCACAAAATTGGGGATCGCCTGTCGTGGAATAGGAGGTATTTTGTTCTTTTGTCACATGGTATTAGAGCATATAGGAACATGTGTTGTCGATTGAACTTTTTCTTTAAGCATCATCATTGCCTTCTCTTCGCTACCAACAGGTGTTGTGCTCTATTTTTTGTAGCGGTCTCAAGGTATTACCTGTTCTCATTAAATTTTAATTTGTTTAAAGTTCTGCCCTATTTTTTGTCATGGACCAAGTTTTTGCACAAAGTGACACCAGTTTCAAGGTTAATATCATACCGTTGAATGGACTTAATTATTTGTCTTGGGCTAGAGGAGTTACAATTGCTTTAAGAACAAGAGAAAAAATAGGTTTTATAAATGGAGAAACTGAAGCACCAAAAAAGGGTGGTCCTAAGTGTGCTGAATGGGAGATGAATGATCAACTAATTATATCTTAGATGGAACCAAAAATATATGATATTTTTTCCTATGCTTAAACGGCTAAAGGCTTGTGGTATTCTCTTCGTGATATGTATGGACAACAAAATAATGCTTCAAAAATATTTGAGATACAACAAAAACTAGTTCAAGCTAAGTAGAGGGACAAATCTTTCACTGACCATCTTGCATTTATGAAGAAAAATGGGATGAACTTCATCAGCATCGTCCTCCAACAACTGACCCAAAAATTTTGCAAAGTAGAGAAGAGGAAGATAAAGTTTTTCAATTACTTGCTAGTCTGAAACCTGAATATGAGTTCTTGAAAAGACAGTTATTAGTGAGCCAAACTACTTCCCTAATACTAAAGGAATAGGGGAACTGGTAGAAAACAATGCTTTCAATGCTAAATATGATTCAAAAAACTCCACTTTATCTAGTGGAGAAGGACCCAACTCTACCAAGGTGTGTAGAAATGATAATTGTGTGTATTGTGATCATTGCAAAAAACTTGGACACATGAAAGAAAAGTATTGGATCCTATACTCAAACCTCTTTGGAGATAATTACTCAAATGTTATAGCAAATCATTCAATATTTTGGTCAGCAGTTCTTGGCTCCGACCACACAAGACTCTTCTACTTCTGTGGTTCAAAGTTCTCCTAATATCTTTACCTTTCTTTCTCTTTCTAGCAACTCTACTTAGATTATTGATTCAGGTGCAATAGATCACATGTGCAATAACTCTACTTATATTTATGATATCTACCCTATTAAACAAACTATCTCTATAGCCAATGGGGATTGCATTCCTGTTCAAAGAATTGGAAAAACTCAACTACTTTCATCCAATTCTGATGTCATGCTCATTCCATCACTCTCTTCAAATTTGTTATCAGTAAGAAGAATTACTAGAAAATTGAATTGCAATTTTAAATTCTCTCTTCATAATGTGACATTTTAGGATAGAACCACGAGGAAGATGATTGGTGAAAGACATCTCAGTCATGGTCTATATTATTTTGATCACCAGAAATTAGCTCTCAAGGCTAATAACACTCATGAAGATGTTTCTCAGGTATAGCACAAAAGATTGAGACACCCATCAGATAAAGTGCTACATCTCTTTCATCCCACTCTTTTTTTTTTATTATTCTAGTAGTTGTGAATTTGTTATTTGTCTAAACAACATAGATTTCCTTTTTCCGTAGCTTACATCTTTGTGAAAAACCATTTGAGTTAGTACATTCTGACTGGTGGGGGCCATCACCTATTAATTTGCAGGAAGTTTTTAGATATTTTTTTTTACTTTCATTGATGATAAGTCTCAAACCATTTGAATTTATTTTCTGAAATCTAAAAGTGAAGTGATGAGTGTTTTCAAAGTTTTTTTCCAAATGGTTCTTACTCAGTTTAATACTCGGATTAAAGTCTTTAGAATTGAGAATGGTACTATGTATGATAACAAACCTTTGGCATCGTACCTCAAAAGTGAAGGGATCATTCATGAAACCTCTTGTGTAGGAACTCCTCAACAAAATGGAGTTGCTAAGTGGAAAAGTAAACATTTTTTTGAGGTCACTAGGTCACTTATGTTTCAAATGAATCTTTCAAAATGCTTTTGATTAGATGCGATTTTAGCTAGTTGCTATTTGATCAATAGGTTGCCTAGTAGAGGTCTCTCACCTTTGGGTTTTTGGGTGCATTTGTTTTGTTCACCTATATGATGATGGAAAACTTGATCAATATGCTTCTAAATGTGTCTTCGTTGGATATTCTTCTATAAAAAGGGGTATAAATGCTATAATTCCAAAACTAAGAAATTATATATCCCCAGAAATGTCTCGTTTGTTAAGAATGAATCATATTTTCAGAAATCTTTGGGTCAAACTCAAGGGGAAAATTATGGTGAGTTTTCTCCTTTTTCCCTTTTTAGTGAAGATATACATTTGAATGACATTACAGATCAAATAATTGAACAAATAAGTGAGGACAAAGATATTAACGAAGAAGGTCCTCCAATCTCTACTCAAGAAGATAGTGTTGATCCTATGGAACCCATGGTTGAACCTGAACCTGATCCTAAATTATAATCACATACACCATTCAAAGACCAAAATATTCCTCGAAGGTTATCGTGTGTTCATTAACCTTCTGCTAAACTTCAAAACTTTTACACATATCATGCGGCTTCCTTCCCTATTCAAGACTATGTTTGTTATGATAATATATCTTCTTATCATTTGGCCTTTCTAACTTCCATCAAAAAGCATGTTGAACCATCTAGCTATGATGAAGCTAAGAACCATCCAATATGGAGGAAGGCCATAGATGAAGAACTTCAAGTCCAGAAATCACACGTGGGATATTGTGCCATTACCAAAAGGAAAAAAGTTCATAGAATGTAGATGGGTCTACAAAATCAAGTACAAGAGTGATGGTTCTCTAGAATGTCATAAAGCAAGGTTGGTGGCCAAAGGCTACATTCAAACTTATGGGGTTGACTACAAAAAAACATTTGCTCCTGTTGTAAAAAATGCATTCTTACATGCTTATATCCGTTATGGTGAATTATGATTGGCATCTCTTCTAAATGGATGTAAAAAATGCATTTTTACATGATGACATCGAAGAAAAAATTTATATGAATCTCCCTCCTGAACACCCATAGGAGTCTCATAACGGCTTGGTGTGCAAATTAAAAAAATTAATATATGGTCTCAAACAGTTTCCTCGAGCCTAGTATACCAAACATAGTTCAACACTTATGGCTCTTGGTTTTATATGAAGTGTAGCTGATTCATCTATGTACATTAAAGGAAGTGGTTCAACATCTATTATTGTTCTAATCTATGTGGATGGCATAGTTATTACAGGTGGCAATATTCTTGGTATCTCTAAACTTAAGGAACATCTTGGGAAAACTAAAGTATTTTTGCTCAAGTAAAGGTTTGTTTATTTCCCAAAGAAAATATTCCATCGATTTGTTAAAAGAAATAGAAAAATTAGGAGCAAAACCAGTTATAACTCCTATAGATTACAAGGGAAAATGCAACTTTAATAATAAACCTTTGAATGATAAGGCAAGATTCCAGAGACTTGTTGGATGATTAATTTATCTAACAATTACTAGACCATACATTCCTATTGTGTCACCTTTTTTAACCAATTTACGCATGATCCTAAAGAGGAACACATGGAAGTTGTAGATCAAATTTTACAATATCTCAAAGAACCACCAGGAAGAGGAATTAGGATGAGAAAGAATGGACATACAGAAATATAAGGATACTCAGGATCACCAGGAAGAAGAGTTTGGATGAGAAAGAATAGACATACAAAAATACAAGGATACTCAGATGCAGATTTGCTTGGCAATCAAATGGAAAAAAGTACACATTGAGATATAATACACTTGTTAGGGGAGATCTTGTTACTTGAAAAAACAAAAAAAACAAAATGTTATATCTCACTCAAGCATAGAAGTTGAATCTAGAGTCATGGCCTCAACGGCTAGTGAATTAATTTGGTTGCAATCTCTTCTAAATGATTTAGGGATTGCATCTGATATTTTGTGACAATCAAGCAACTATACGCATAGCCACCAATCAAGTTTTCCATGAAAGAACTAAACAAATGGAGGTCGATTGTCCAAATTAGGCTCCATAGATATCTTTACTAAAGGTGACAAGGGACATTTCTAACAAATTTTGTCCAAATTAGGCTCCATAGATATTTTTAGCCCCAACTTAAGGGAGAGTGCTGAACAGCTAGCCTAATTACCAATGTTCCTTATCATTTATGGAACAATCAATGTTATTATTCTTAGAAGTTGAATATTCTTTTATATTGTGAAAATATTGTCAAAAGATTTCTTTCTTTTCTTGTACTTGTTTTCTCTTTAACGTAAAACCATGGTAGCAGTTTCCTTTCTTTTACTTGTTTTCTCTTTAAAAGAGTGAAACCATTGTGGTCTCCCATGACAGAATTGGGGATTGCCTCTGGTGGAGCAGGTCTTAGTACCTAACCACGTTAAATTTCTGTGTTCTTTGAGGGGTTTGTGTATTTTGTTCTTTTGCCATACAGAGTGAAACTTGAAAACCCTGTAATAGTACAATTGGCTATAATGCGGTGAAGCAACCAAGGGACCTCGGATTGGACATCCAACAGGATCTTAGAGCAACGGATTAATCAATTCCACGTACGTAAACAAAATTCAAATTAATTAAACCCAACGATCTTTGTTTGTCAAAGTGAATACAAAGTCATCCAAATCATCTAAATGGTTGGGTAAATGATAAAACATATGACCTTTGCCATTGACAAAGCCGGATATCACCTATTCAAAATCTAAGCCATCCAAATAACATCTTCCTGAAATCAGTTAATGAAATATTAAGACTCCAAACATCACAACCTTCTCTAGTCATATCTACCACCCCATCATTTCCCACACATCACCCAATTAACCTATTTGATCTCCCCCATTCACCCTCACCTCACCTCTCCCTATTTCATCTCAACTACAATTCTTATGTTCTATACATATATAGTATGATTGTAGTTCTGTATAAGTAGGATGCCATATTCAACTTTATTTTCTTTGAAATTGAGGTCATAAAATTAATAAAAAGAGGTTGAAGGGTAACCCATTTATCTTATATACTTGTTTATTCGTATTTAAGAAAAATTAGGAAGAAAAACAAAAGCATATGATCCATCAATTGGAAGGAGTTATGGCTCAATTTGGAAGGAGTACATATACAACCTTGTATTTTGTATTTTGTATTATTTTTTATGTATTTGTACAGATTTTGTTTCATTAATTTATATAGTCTTGAATAATTCATTTTAAAAGTTTTTAAAGATTTCTTTTCCTCCTTATTTTTTCTTTTTAGTCTTTGATCAACTTTATTTTTTACTTGAAAATTGATTTTAATATTTAAAAAAAGAAAGAATCGCAGTACTAAATCATTTTAATTGATTGTAAATAGCGATATTCTTTAAATAAAATTTAACATTTTAAAAGTTAGTGTAATACATGACACCTATAAAGAGAATTTATAAACGATCGATGACATGATGCTGCAAATAAAAGTTACAAAAAACAAAATTTTCATGGTGTTTACTATTTACTCATAATACCCAAAAAGGTATTTACTTAAAAATAATAATATTTAACAATTAATAAAATTTATTTCTATCATAATTATTAAATATTAGAGGACCAACATGTGTGGATGTACCAACTTCTAATTCTTAAGCCCTATTCCAATCCCCCCTCAAAAAAAGAAAAAAAAAAAGACGACAAAACAAAATTAAATTACACCAATGAGTGATTAAATAATTTCTATCATAAAGACAAAAGAGCATTACAGACTTCAACACAAAAAAAAGAGCGACCATTTTATACAGACATAAGGAGGAAGACGAAAGGAAACATACAACTTGCAAAGGCAGAGAGATAAGAGTGTAAGATCATATCTGCTTCGAACTCCCTAACATGCATACAGCACAATTTCAAATGGGAATGGCATTAGTTACGGATGGGTACACCACGGTGGCTGGATGAGCCATGATACGGCGGCCTTTCATGTGTCGGAAGATGTACACCACCGCCCCCACAGGCCACTCCACCGCCGCGGCAGCGACGAACGCCAAGAAGCCGAGGGTCGGACCCACCACCTTGCACCGACAAGGGTTGCTTGTGCTCCCACATTCAACACATATAGGAACTCCGACTCCAATGGTCATGATTGCTCCGATACTATCGTCGACGAACACCAAACTGACTGACCTTAAATTGTGAAGAGAATTTGATAAAAGAAAAGACCAAGCTGCTGCTGTAAATCCTAAAACGTACGTCCAAGTTGCCGGACTGCAGTATTTATGTAGCTGAAACTGGTTTTGACACGGCGGTGAAGTTTGCTCAGGAGGGGTGTCCTCCGAAACTGGTTTTGACACGTAAACATGTCGCTGAAATATTAAAGTGGTGAAGTCTTTACATTACAAGGATGTGCTACGTGTTGATAGGTGAGAAGATAAGTTAAAAACGTGTCAATAAGGAGCCACCCTGGTTTGACACGTAGGTTTCTCTGCCCATTTAGCCAAACCCAGACGTAAGATCTCTTGATTCCCAATTGTCTAGCCTATCGGCGACCGCCGGACCACGATGTTTTTTTCCTTTGTAGTTGTCGGAGCGCAAACAAGGCCTCTACAAGGCACATGGGCCTTTGATCCCTGGCCCACGTATACACAGTGGGAAACCACCATTGATTTTGAATGGGTCCCAATCCCAATAAAGGCAAAGGGAGTGAGAACTGAGAGGAATTTGTTGAGCCAGATGACCTTAACCATTTGTCTTAAACAAAACTTCAAATGGCAAACAACCATTGCAAACACGGTTTAGCAAAATTCTGTTCTCTTGTGCTTACTGAATACAGAAAAACAAAACCATTTTCCACAGCTACAGTTGGCCTAGTGTGAAATGAACCTAAAAGGATTGAACGGGCTCCAGGCCCAATATTGGGTTTGGTTAAGTGTGTCAAGCTCGGGCCCATCAAAGGGCCATACCACGTAGTAATTTTTCTAATGGTTATTATAATTTCCCAACACTGAAATATTGGTTACTATTTGCTGAGGTGGATATAATTGCTGAGCTCCATCAATCACCATCACTAATGTATATGCTGCTACACCATGCTCCAGAATTGGCTTCTCTTGCGACCATGTATTAATCTACGTCATCTTTCGGATAATTTAGAACATGGTAATGTTATTGGCCAGATGGCCATCTTTCTGTATAATTTGATGGGATTTGCCACAACTGAACTCTCAGCTGTGGGACCTCAACTTTGAAACATGCATGGGACTGGTGGCAAGTTATGAGGCCCCACTTGTGTCCTAGTTAGTCTGCAGTCTGGAGGTCCATTTGTGAATTGTGATGGCTTTAAGCCCAACCCACCTTGAGACGGGCTACCCCCAGTAATATCCACCGGCCACTCCCTCCTTTAACATGTCCGGCCGGCCTCCAATGTATGTTGATTTTGATGACTGCATTGATGAGTTTTAGTGGTGGAGATGAGATTCATGGTATGATATTAAAAGTATGCATCAATCTTACGGTTGAGGTGTGTTGATTTAGTAACAGTTTAACAAGTACCCTTCGTCTAACTTTAGTCATCCCAAGGTGAGTAATTTACCATTCCAATTGCCAGACTGCATCTTGACATCCGAATAATGGCCTTTGAATGATTATGCGATGAATGCAATCAAATTCCTACTGCCTTCCCACATTATTGGCTCATCTTGGACACTATGTTGTGTTTGGTTTGAAGAAAAAAGTAGGGAAAGTAGGTTTCCCTACCTTTCCCTACTTTTTCCAACCTGGAGAGAACACGCAAGACTTTACGAGGCACAGTCTTGTGTATCTCTTCAACTCCAACCTGTTGAGATTTTATATCAGCTGCAAAGGGATAAGCTAGGAAGATAAGGAGGAATGGGAGAGGATATTAGAGATTTGGCAAGGGGATAGGCCTAATGGGGGCTCACTTCATGGCTGAAATTAGAGGATAGGTCTAGTGAGAGTGATGGCCTTGCATGTCCAAAAACCGAAAAAAAAAAAACACTGTAAGGCTCATCTACGTATTTTTTGGGGGAGAGAGAGGGTATTAAGCACCCCTAAAAATCTTAACAAATAAACACCTTGCCCAATTTCAAGTCGCATGTGTTGTAATCACTTCACACTGATAGAGTAATTAATTTCTTGAACCATTCGATCCATCAAGGCACCTTCAAAGAGCTCCATTGAAGCAAAGAGAAGGTGAGGCTCCCTCCACTTATCTTTTTTATTCAAGAAGACTTCTACAAGTAATGCTTCATTCAGAAATGCTTGGGTTGAAGCAAAACAGTTGTGAAATCTCCTCCCAACCATTTTTTATCCTCCCTTAACCCTCCTAGTAAACATATGAGCTGAAACGATTAAGGAACTAAACACCTCCCATGGGGGATTTCAAAAACTAAGACTTCACAATGAAGATAAAAAAAAAAAAAATCAACATAATGAAAATCATGGTAGCCATAAAAATTTGAGAATTTCAGCATTACAACAATTCAGGTTAGGCCAAAAAAATGTTTAGGAAATTACCAAATAATCATCATGAAACACCAATGAAAATTTCATGCATGCTCTCTTACATTTAACTAACTAAACCCAATCAAGATCAAGGATTGAACACTAGTGACAAGAAAGAATACGAAATTCTAATAAGATTAATGAAAAGCTAAATTGAATCGGATGAGTAACTCACTTTTTTGGGGCCTTTGATCAAATAGGTAAAATGGGTGTAGGAAAATTGTGTTGATAGCCAAAATACCTTGGGAGTTTAACACAAGGGATGGGCTTGGATTTCTGAAATCTTCAAGTATATTCTCCTTGAAACCACCCTAGATCAAATTAAATACCATTTAGTTTCTTCAAGGAAGAGGCCATGCAGGCGAGACTTTACAATGAGGGTAGCCGAGATTCGTTGCAAATTTCAGGAACGACTTCAAGGAATCATGCTGAAACAATGACGTGAGATTCAGACTTGGCTTTGACCCAAGATTCAAGTAAAGGAATTGAAAAACCAGGTTTTATACTGAATTCTCGTAACGTAAATCAGTTTAGAATAAAAAGTTAAAATCAGTTAAAGATATAGGTTGATACGCCCCAATCTGATGGTAAAGTCTCTAACTGGTTATAGCGGAGATCCAAGGGTTTGGGGAGGGCCACCGCCTGTTTTGTAACCCGTTACCCAAATTGACCCAATTGAATCCGGTTTATTGGAAATACTCATCCAGATCAATCCGGCCGGTTTGATCACACCATTGACCCAATTGACCTTTCTTTTTCCTTTGGATTTTCGACTTTGTTAAGGACCCAATATAATTGTACAACATGATAAATTATAAATAAACTGAGAAAGGTTATCATAAGTTACTGTAGTCCAATATTCTACCCACAGACCAAAGGTTGGATAAAAAAATATGGCCCTTCTAACCCATTCTAGCTAGCTGCCGGCCCATTGATAGAGTGTTATGAAATCCCTCTTGCAATAATATTTCATCACCAAACAATAATTCTGTGTACAGTTATGTCAACTATATAGTATTTATTGTTGGTCTTACTTTATAGCACGCTAACGCGTTGGTGTATTTATTACCTATTTTTTCTATGTGGCTCATAAAAAACTATTCAATAATTGGATGAATATCATGTGTATCATTTAATATTCTAATGTAAGAATAAGGAGTAAGGATTCTGGTTGGCAAATTCTAGACTCATCATCTACAACCGGAGTCTCTCTCTCTCCGTCCATAACCACACAAAATCTCAGTAGTTAGTACTTAGTAGCAGTTGCCTACCGGATGACTTTTATTTACAACTGTACATGCACCGAACGTATATAAAAATGAATATTCTTTCAAACACTTAATCTTCCCAGTACCCTCTTATTAAATTCTTCCCTAAACCATTATTTCTCCGTTATCAAACAACCGGAAAAACGTCGGAAGAGGAAGATATTTGGCCACATTAATGCCGGAATGTTGCCGAAATCACTCCAATCCGGCCGTCAGATGCTGTTGGCTTTGATTCTAGTGATCATCGTGACGACTCCTACCATCAATGGCTCGACCTCTGAAAAGCTAGGTCAGAGCTCGGTGCCTGCCATACCCAATTCGGAAATCAAGTGTTCAACGTGTCCATGTGATGCATGTAATCATCAGCAGTCTCCTCCACCTCCGCCACCACCGCCTCCTCCACAGGATCCGTCCACAGAATACTGCCCTCCGCCACCCCCGCCTTACTTGCCGGCATGCACAAAGTGCCTTCCACTTCTCTCAGCGCCTCCGCCTCCGCCTCCGTTGTTTTATGTAACGGGTCAGTCAACGTATTTGTATCCCATTGACCCAAACTTTTCAGGAACTGGCCGCATTTCTGGTGTAGCAACGCTAGTTTTGATTGGATGTGGATTGTTAAGTTTGATTATGCTTTGTAGATTGTAAAATCCATGCTTAATTAATGTTTGAGGGATTTTAATTCCTGGCTAGCAGCTCTTATTGGTTTCTTCGATCCTGTAAATTGTGAAATTTGGTAGCCATTTCTTGTTTCTCTCAATTCTAATTAGGACTTCGTGGATTATAGATTTGGGTACCTTCTCTTCTCTGCAATTGGTATTAGCTCAGTTCAAGAAGATAAGAAAAGAAATTTTCAATTTTCCACTCCTATATGTTTGTTTGGGTGATATTCAGAAGAGACATAAGAGATAAAATCTAACCAGCTGGTTGAGGAGAAGAATGCTGAAGACTTCTGACTTCTCCTCTGGGTTTTCTTTGAATCCAACTGCAAGTGTTGGGCAGGGGGAGATGGGTTCCAAACTTCCAATGAGGTGGCCTAATCATAACACCCACAAGGAACACCATTGATCAAGGTTGAACTTGAACATGTGCGTTTTGATTACAGTAAAATTAGGTAAGTATGTGAGATGATCAAAATCCTTTCTTTAATAAGTAAACAAAATGATTGGATTAATTTGCCAATGAAAATTAAAAGAATACACTGCAAGATAGAAACAAGAAATTGATGGTTAGATGTTACATCATCAATATTGATATTGATATTTAGGTAAGTTTGGAGGTGATAAATGATGGATCCTGACGGCCATAATTTCATGGGACATATGGTAGTTGAGAGAAAGCCACCTAGCTAGCTGCTCTAATGATGTCTGCACCATCATTTTAGCTCTACTGGTTTAATTATAAACACCGATTTTTTAGAGTAATCTGCCCATGAGAAAGCCACATTTTCAAATTTAATAGAGAAGGGGTGTAATGTAAAGGAACCCTTCACAGGTGGCAATTTGTCTGACCAGGTTGGAGTTAGCGTATAAAGGGGTATTGGGCTGGTCCAGGCCCCATCAGACCAGGCTATTATTCCATAGTTGACTACATCCTATGAGACCAAGTAGGTGTTTGGGATTGATGCCGTTTTCTCATAAAATGGTGACATTTTAGAAATCAGTTGTTTGAGAAAATGCTTGCTGTTTGGTAAGCCGTTTTTTTGAAAAACATTTTCTCTGACCATACCTTGGAAATTGGGAAGATGTGGTCTGAGAAGATGCCCTTTTTGGTGTATTCCCTTTTTTTTTTCTACTATTGCTCATGTGGCATTGAAAATCGCCTATGTGACAACAACAGCAATGGTACCAAATGAAAAACCTGAGAAAACAGCATGCTTATGCATGCACTGTTTTCTGAGATGTACCAAACACAGCACAAGTCTACTATGGGAAGTTAGTCTCTTTCTCCTACATAGAAGCTGTTTGGCAAGTCTTTCCAGGTAGAGCTTTCAATAGCTCAGTAGACAAGAAGTCTCACTAAGCTTTTGGGGTCTTATCTATAAAGATCAAAGGCTGTTGGCTTTTAGGCTATTTTCAGTGTGGAAGACCAAAAGCAAATTGAATAGTAGTTTCCACTACATCAGGTCCAGGAGGCCCATATTTAAGTTTGAACGAATTCCCAATCCAGGGCCACTCAATACCAGCAAATCAGCAATGTCATCTCTCCTCTCCGCATAGCAAGAAGTATAGCAGATCCCAAATCTAAAACTGGTCCCCTGATCCATTAATTCCAATTTCTCAAACTTACTGGACCCTCATACAACACTTAAGAGCTGGCTCTGCGCTTCTGCTTTGACCCAGTAGCTAGTAGTGTCGGTTTCATTACATTATTATTATGGCCAAGGAGAGGTAGCAAACACAAGTCTATTGAGGATTGCAATTTCGTCCCAACCACATATACAGGCTGTCAAAAGTGTATAGAGCGCTTGGTAGAGAAAGCTTTTAGCAACATAACAATCAGGAGCCAAATCATTTTTAATCCCCAAAGCAGGAAACTTAGAATTGGGGTGGTGTGCTTTTGGGGTTTGAAGCACAATTCTTAAAACTAATCCAAACCCAAAAGTAACTTAGTATTAAAATTAGATCAAAGTATTCATAGTGGGATTCATGCATGGAAGAGCATCCTAACCACCATCAGACGACTTTTCTCATTCTCAAGTCTGAACTGTGGATGCACCTCCACTAGTTTACACTACTCCGGAAAACCTCACCCATTTCAACCTCTCCATGCGTGCATCATCTTCTTAATTTATTTCTTCTCTTTCAACCATTGTTTCTCCACCATCAAACAGACGAGAAGAAACCCAAGCCAAGAAAATCAACAACGTATAAGAATTAGGTGGATTATTTTTGTACAAGAATGTTACCTCCGACACCCCGATCAGGTCATCTCATGCTTGTGGCAATCATCCTTGTTATCATTTTCACGACAACTCCAATCAATGGCTTCACTTCGGAGAAAGTAGGTGAGAGCTCACCCCCCAGTTCAGATATTAAGTGTACAACATGTCCCTGTAATTCATGTAACCAGCTCTCTCCTCCTCCTCCGTCGCCACCACCACCGCCTCCGGACAATTCACTCACACAATACTGTCCTCCGCCTCCCCCGCCTCCATTATTTTATGTTTATCCCGTGGATATATATTCTGGGGCTGCTGCCCCCAATTCTGCTGTGGGAATGACGGTGTTGTTTGGATGTGCTTTGTTAGTATTGATGGTTATGTTTAGAATGTAACTGAAGTCCGTTCCCGAGCTTCAGAACATTTGGGGTTCATCAGGAAATGTAATTCTGTGATTAATTGGTTTCTTCCTTTACTTAATACATGCTATGAACGGCTTATGTGTTTGCCTCTCTCTCTCTCTCTCTCTCTCTCTCTCGGATTAAACTGGCGTACGGTTAGTTATGAAGGGATTAAAGCTGAGACTGAGTGGAATAAATTTTACCTCCATTTGCTCCTTCTTATGCTTCAGAGTCAATTGGCAGGCAGATTTTACTTGTGAAAACTTCCAGGTACAATCTCCTGTAAGAGTCATCACCCATAAACAGTTAACCACCAACTCGTCCGGAATTTTGTAAATACATAGAGAAACTTTATTTTTTCGGTCTGGCTATATCCAGAAGAATACATAAACTGTTCATCAATTGTATCAGAACCATTGATTTTACATTTTTCTCAGCACTGATAAAACCCACACAGTACTCTACACTTGAAATAGTAAACAAAACAGAGAAAACAGAAACGGAGCAGAGACAAGGTGTATATATGAATGGAATGAAGGTTTCGGGGATCTCTAGATTCACCAGAACCATCTGGATAGATATACAGATAATGAATAGACTTTTGTTCTTATCATACAACTGAGGTGGTTATCCTTACTCCCAATATGCCCCCGCAAGTGAAGCGTTCTGGAGAGAACGTGAAGCTTGGATCTCAGATGGAAGAAATTGGGTGTAGGCAGGGCTAGCTTTGGTGAGTATATCAGCAACTTGGTCCACAGATGAGATAAATTTAACAGCAAGTCTGTGTTTCAAAATTAAGTCGTGTAGGAAGTAAAAATCCACTTCTACGTGTTTGGTCCTTGCTTGAAAAATTGGATGTGCTGCTAAGAATGTTGCTCCAACGTTGTCACACCATGCCACTGGAGGTGTGGGCATAGAGAACCCAAATCAGTCAATAACGATTGAATCCAAAGTAGTTTAGTAGCAGAGTTGGCACCCAGCCCAAACAGCATCACTGTAGGCATGTAATTGTAGAGAGATGAAGGGGTAAACTGAATTCTCATGTCTAGAGTACCCTTGAGATACTGAAGAATCCTTTTAATAGCTGTTCAATGTGTGTCAGTAGGTGTATGAAGGAACTGACACACCTTGTTAACAGAGTATGCAATATCGGGCCTTGTAATGGTCACATATCGTGAGGCCCCAACAATGCTTCGATATTCTGTAGGATCTGGGAATGCACTTCCCATCACCTTGGAAAGCTTACAAGAGGATGACATGGGTGAGGCAACTGATTTGATACCCTCCAAATGAGCACGCCCAAGTAGATCAATAATATGCCAACGTTGAGATAAGAATAAACCATGAGAAGTATGGGAAGCTTCAATGCCCAAAAAGTAGTGAGGGAGCAGCTTGAGAGCATCTGAAGCTGAATGTAGCGAGACAACTGTTAAGACATGAAAACCAGGCTCTCATCAGGCTCGTGGAGCTTGCCGAAGGCCATAGAGAGCCTTTGCAATTTGCAAACATGAGTGGGTCGTATTGGGTGCTCAAATCCTTTAGGTTGTTGAACAAAAATACATTCTTCCACTATTCTGTTTAAAAACTCATTGTTTATATCCAATTGACGTGCATGTGCCAAAATAATACGCATTGTAGATGTGAAAACCAGGCTCTTGGAGCTTGCCGAAGGCAATAGAGAGCCTTTTGCAATTTGTAAACATGAGTTGGTCGTGTTGGGTCCTCAAATCCTTTAGGTTGTTGAACAAAAATACCTTCTTCCACTATTCCGTTTAAAAACACATTGTTTATATCCATATGACGTGCATGTGCCAAAATAATACGCATTGTAGATGTGAAAACCAGGCTCGTGGATCTTGCCGAAGGCCATAGAGAGCCTTTTGCAATTTGCAAACATGAGTGAGTCGTGTTGGGTCCTCAAATCCTTTAGGTTGTTGAACAAAAATACCTTCCACTATTCCGTTTAAAAACGCATTGTTTATATTCAATTGACGTGCATGTGCCAAAATAATATGCATTGTAACCGGTAGGGGTGCGCATTCAGTTTATTCAGTTAGAAACCGTATTGAATAAACCGAAATTTTGAAAACCAAAATAAAAAATGAAAACCGAACCAAAACCAAATTACAAGAAAACCAAAATTTTCGGTTTGGTTAAAAACCAAATTTAATTAATATATATATATATATTATAGTATATATTATGAAATTGAATTTCATTATTATACATTATATATAATATATTAATACATAAATATATTACATATTATATAATAAATTTTAGTTAATTCAGTTCTTTCGGTTAACCGAATTTCTAACTTTGAAAACCAAAATTCCTAAAAACTGAATTATCCAAAAACTGAAAATCCGAACTGAAAAAACCAAAACCGAAATTTTCGGTTCAGTATTTTGGTTTTAACCGAATAATGCTCACCCCTAGTAATCAGTTTTACAACTGGACTGAAAGTATCTGAGAAATCTACACCCTGAACTTGTGTAAATCACTGAGTGACAAGACCAGCCTTGTAGCGCTCAATAGAGCCATCACTCTTCCTCTTTATTTTATAGATCCACTTGGTTCCTATTACATTAATGCCTAGATGATATGGTACCAAAATCCATGTATGATTGCTCACCAATGCATCATATTCTTGTTTCATAGCATGGTGGCAATTGTGATCCTTAACAGCTTGTGAATAAGTAGATGGTTCAATCTGAAAAGGAATTATGTCTGCAACTAAAGCTTCAGGAATAGGATGTCGAGAGGAAACTTTAGCAAAGGATGTTGTAGAACTCATGGACCTAGTGATCATTGTATCAATTTGTCGATGCTGAGGTGCTGGTACAGCTGGAGTGGAAGCCAAGAGCTCCTGGATTACTCAAGTGCGAAAGCGAGGAGTAGGAGAAGATGAGACAGTCACAAAACCATCTGATGCTGATGTGGATGAGTCAACCGGTTCAAGTTGTATGATAGGGGAGGCTGTATCAGCTAGAGAAATTAGTGAAGAGCAATCAGCCCTTGGTTGAGGAGTGGAAGGCAATGTAGATGGGACAATCTGGAAGCACAGTGCACATGCAAGCGAGCAGATGTACAACCTGTAGAAGAACATTCACCATTAGTAACAGTAGCAGCAACAGTAGTAGGGTCTGAGATACCAAGACAGCATTCCTCACCAAAAACTACGTGACGACAGATACATTCCCATCCACTAGCCACATGATAACACCGGTAACCTTTGTGAGCCCAAGTATAACCAATAAAGATGCACTATTGAGAACGAAACACAAATTTATGACGATTGTAGGGTTACAAGAGAGGATAGCATGTACAACCAAAGATTCAAATAAATGAATAATCCAGTGGTTGTTGAAACAGAACTTTATAATGGAGAGCGAACGTAGAGTGTTTGAGTGGGTAGTCTATTAAATAAATACATAACCGTTTCAACTACATCAGCCCAGAAGGAAAACAAGACGAAGAAGCCAATAGAGAGCGTTGATTTGATGACGTATCGATGTTTCCTTTCAATGGCACCATTTAATAATCTGTGGAGAATTCCTTGTGAGTCCAAAAATTGGGATAATTTTCGATACTCTCCGCCCCAATCGGATTGGAAGCTCTTAATTTTAGTTGAGAATAATAATTCTATATGGCATTTAAAATGCACAAACACATCCATAACTTTAGACTTTTTGGCAATAGGAAATGGCCAGGAGAATTTGGAAAATCATCCACAAAGATTACATAATAACGAAATCCTTTGTTAGAATAAACTGGGGCTTGTCCCCAAACATCTAAATAGACCAAGTCTAATGGACCCTTAGAACAATAAGTAAAAACTAACAATTGTTGTTTATGATTTTTGTCCATTTTACAAGATTGACAAATAAATTGACTAATCTTACCCATATATAGTAACCTATACTTAGAAATGACCTAACTCACAACTTTGAAGGCTACATGTCCCAAACATTGGTGCCATCCCGAAAATGTTGTACATTCTCCAACAAACACTGCAGCTTTGTTCTTGACTTAAGTAGTACTAGGAAATTGATATAACCCATCTCTATTGGTTCCTCGAAGTAGAACTCTCCCCCGTATAATCATTCAAAAGAAAATAGTCACGATGAAACTCAAAGTAAAGATCATTATCCTTTATGAATTGACTCATTGATAGCAAGCTCTTTGTAATATATGCCACATGATATATATTATGCGGTGCAAAATTATGACGAGTATACTGAAGAAAATATGATATAGTGTTCAAAATGCTCAAACCCGTTCCGTTACCAATGGTTACTTGATCAAGACCCAAATACTCAGACCTGTTCTGCAAATTTTCTAAGTCTGGAGTGAGGTGATGCGTGGCACCTGAATAAGGGTGGCAATTTTCTTCATTTCCCCGATCCCCATCGGGATCCACCCCGAATGGGGCAGGGATGGGGATGATTTTCCCCTGCGGGGACAGGGATGGGGAAATTTTCGTCCCGTTAGCAGGGACGGGGACAGCACTCCCTGCCCTGCGAGGGCCTCGATCCCCACCCCATGGGATCCCCACTAATATATATATGTATATATGTACACATACACCTATATATTAATATTTTTAAAAATATGGTTGAATATGCTTGAATCTTTTCTAATAGGATTGTAAATTTTAATTATTTTATTAAATAAAATAAAACAAAAAATAAAATGGTTAACATTATAAAAATCATGGGGAATGTGGACCCCCGCAGGGATAGGGATCCCTGTGGGGACAAGGGTGGGGATAACTTTGTCTGCGCTAGCAGGGACGGGGATGGGGATGGAGATTTTTACAAGGATGGGGATGGGGAGAGGATCCCCATCCCCACCCCGCCCCGTTGCCATTCCTACACCTAAATCTGGGTACTAAATGGAATCGAATTCAGAACACATTCCAGTGTGATATGCCACAGGCTCAGTAGGATTTAGTTGTTGTTCCCCTTGATATGCAAGGTCATAACGCCTTCTACAGTTTAATGCGCCATGACCTAGCTTGCTGTAAACCTGACAAACAATGGAGGGCGTACCACCTCTGCTTCGACCACCTCCATTGCCTCTGCCACCAGCTGTGTTGGGAGGATTTGGATAATCATTATAACCTCTGCCACCACGACCACGACCACGACCATGTGTTTGAGGAAAACCACCACGGCCATTAAAAGGTTTTTTATTCCATGAGTTCTTCAACATGTAATTATTGAAATTTGCTGCAAGATTTGCTAATGGACTATTTTTAGAAATGGGTTGGTTGTGCTACTCCAACCAGGCTTCATGATTCAACAGTAATCCAAGTATATCATTGATAGTAAAAGTATCAAAATCAAGTCTCAGGTCCTAGTCTAGAGATAATATAAAGAATATGATCTTCTTTAGAGACTAGCTCAGATATAGCAACCAAATTATCAGCCGTAGCCTTTGCCTTTTTTACATATTCTGAGATAAACTGAGATCCTTTCTTAATATATTGTAATTGCCTTTTGAGTTGTAAGACTCGTGAATGAGAAATAGTAGAATAAATTGCTGTTAAAGCTTGCCATACCTCTGCTGCTGAAGTTAAACCAATCAATCACCTGAGATACAATGCCTTTAGTGAGAGAAGAGATGATCCATCCAAGGACAAGCTGATCCAGTTAGAGCCAATTCTCATATTTAGGATTTGCAATTTTCTTGCTATCAGTGCCATTAGTTTCCTTTGGAGGTGCCTTCATAGTTCCTTTAACAAATTCCAACAGTTTGTGAGTCCTGAGTACAGGAATCATTTGGGCCTTCCAAAGAAGGTAGTTCTCATTGTTCAACTTGATCGAAAGAGAATGAGTGATATTGGGAATAGTTGAGAGTGAGGATCCAAGTGTAAAACTAAGGGGAGAAGCTGATCCATTGGAGCTCTCAGCAGATCTGATACTGCTATTGTCGTTGACACCCATTGGCTCTGATACCAACTTGAAATAATAAACAAAACAAAGAAAACAAAAACAAAGTAGAGACAAGGTGTATATATGAATGGAATAAAGGTTTCAGTGATCTCTAGATTCACCAGAATGATCTATGTTTATACCCTTCGAAAGAGGAGTTACACTTTCACTGAAATACAAATACATGTATAAAGATAGATATACAGATAATAATGAATAGAGTTTTGTTCTTACCATACAACTGAGGTAACTTATCCTTACTCCCAGTATCTACTGCCCATTTTATCACTTGAATTCACCTAACACCGAGCCGTAAGCGTAGAAGTAGATGGTTGGTCATCAGTGATTAATTACTGGTTACAAGATTAGACTACTCTAACCACAGTCACATGAGAATATGAGATTGATTTGAATTTCGAACTTGCATTCTCCCATTAATGGTGAATTGGAATCATTAATTTGAGACCGGTAACATGTTCATGAATATCGATAATAAATGTTAATGCTTGTCTTATCCAAACTCGATCGTAAGTTGAAACCCGACGAGAACCGAGTCACATGTTGTAGACGGTAGACCAAACCTGGTCCTGACTCTTGATGAAGGTCCACAGCAAACCTGTCCAGACAACGACAGATATATTCGAATTTTCTTAAGGTTCTGTTCATATTTCGGTAAGTTATTTATCCGGGTAAATGCACTTACCCAGGTATTTGTTTTTCAGGAAAGATTTACCCGAATAAGTGAATTTATCCATGTAAATAAGGCAATGACCATTTTATCCATAAAAATCCATTATTACAAGGGTCATTTTTATACTTTCGAGGTGTTGGTAATTTTCTCCCAAGGTGGGAAAGTTATTTACCCACCTAGAAGATGGGTATCACTTATAAACTTTCCATGGTCTCCACATAAATCTGAAAAAAAAAAAAGAAAACATGAGATTTTTGGTCAATGGGAATCAAAATCCTATTAACCAACTTTCCCCCTTCTCAAAATTCAGAAAAAGAATGCCCCCTAAATCTTAATCAAGTTAAGTTTTGTGTTGGATATATATATTTTCAATTTTTTTACTTGGGTATTGTTTGATACAGTGGCACTCCATTGCTGCTATGTTTTGGGTTGATCAATATAAATTTGTGTGAAAAGAGATTTTTGCATGTGAAATGTTTGGGAAATTTTTTATTTCTACATAAAATGGCAAATTTCAACCATTTCATGTTTTTGGCGGACATGACATATTTTTCACAATTTTGTAATGGTTAACTCAAAATGCAAAAAACAATACAACACCATTGTACGAGACACACCCTTGATTAACCACCATTTTATGATGAGTTGATTCTCTTTACAGTCAAAGAAGGAGTTTTGAAGTGCAATTTCATTTGCACCAATGCAAATGCATGAGAGTGAATGAAACAATGCAATTTCTACTGCACTTTTGCTTTGTCTTATGCTTCACTTAGTTTAAGGTTTTATTTTAGGGGTTTTTACCGTTGAGTCCACCCCTAGGCTGAGCTACTACTAGATTAGGGGTAGACTGAATCCTGTCCGTGGGTTGATGTCAAATTCACGGGCATGATGTGATTTATAGGGGGAGCTAATAGTAGAGTAGGAGGGGGCTGCAAATTCAATTTCTCAGGGGAATTGCAGTCCAAAATCCCTTTATTTTATTTCATCTAAGCTGCAAACAAACAAAATAAGGTAAAAAGATTGTTTCATGAGAGTAAATGAAAGAATGTAACCATTGCTCAAAATACTGAAGTTCGATCAAAGTTGAAAGTTCTGAATTTGCAACTCCTAGATAGAAAACTGACTGATTTTCAATTACGATCGATTGCTTTTCAAGTTTTAATGGTATTCAAAAACAAGCTTTCATGTTTTCTTTGTTTTGATCGAGTTATGTCAAGCAGCACTCAGCAGAAGCAATTGCAGAAGAGAGAGGAGGAGGTGGAGGAAATCAATATGTTCACTGTGGGTCTAAAAAATCTAACACCACAAGTCCCATCAAGTACTACTAATAGGAGCCTTCGTGAAAGGGTTGGGCCTAATTGGGCCATCTCACTAAGCAATATAAACAAATTGGACCGGGCTGACCCAAAAGGCTCTTTGTAAAGTTAATACCCACTGGGCCAAATGCCGGAAGAAAGAGGTTATGAGGGGAATTGGAAGAAATGGAAATAAAGTAACCATTTTGCCTTTTATGAACAATAAACACAAGATCGGATTTAGTCCTCACAAGACCATGATGATACTGTCCTCACAGCCACTTTGCAACCGTGTATTGGTAAACATGTTCGTATTTGGGGAGATATTTCCAATGTATAGCTATAAGTACTGTGAGGACAATGTGAACACAATCTTATGAGGACTGAATCCGAGTTTAAAAAACACACCATAGGTCGATGGCACTGTAATGAAGCCACAGTTACTGGACAAAAACAACAAAAATTTTGAGAAGTGAAATAAAACGTTACGAAACCCAGTAACTTGAATAGGTCAGATGGATTAATGGTTCAATCATCCGGATTGGAAACACTAGAACCAGAGAGGGGGGAGGGGCATTAGTACAAATTTGAATCTTCTTTTGTACCAACCATAATCTGTGCATTCCTTTAAATGTTGTTTGAATCTCTTCTTTACTTAAAAATCTCACTGTTTTTCCTTGGGTAAAGAATTAAGAAGCCATGAAAGGAAAATGAACTTGGCAATTTTCCTACAGCTCATTTGTGGGGCAACACTTGAGTTAAAAGCTCACCACAAGCTTTGATGGAAAGCCATACAAGACTGTGGGGCTACACTTAAGTTACAGCTAGTGTTCACAACTGTGGGTCATCCCTACTGAACTACCTTAGAAAGGGATATTTGCTAGTTTACAGCTGTGGATGGAGATGGATTGCTCAAGCTATTCTTCTTTTAATGGAATTGAGTTGAGCCCCCACCCTCTGCTCTCCATCCTCCACGTGAAAGATAAGACTTCTCCTGTTCATGGTTAACAAAGCGTTACCGTTGGATTCAATCATCGTCAACAACTCAGTCTCAACACTGCTTGGCTTGATCATCGCCACCGCGTATGTGGAGCCCACACCCCATGTTATGTCCAATTAAGTTTTCTTGATAAAGAAATAGAGTGCGTGGCACAACACAGTGCCTACCAATTTGAATACTCGTTAATTTTTCTACCTATAATAAATAATCTTCTTATATATCTTACGTGCTTGCTCTGCCATGCATGCATCATCCTTTTAAATGGCAGAGAAATTTTCTCAGTTATTCTTTTAATGGCGATGGATCCAGTCACCGACATCATCAACTATCAAAAATTTCAGGTTACCTTCTTTTAATTTAGTTTAGTTGGAGTTTTGAAACTTCAGCGACTCAAGGCTCTATTTGGACATTGGATAAGATTTTGCTTTTGAGCTTTGAGCTTTGGACTGTGAAAAACTATACTGAACTATTCAGTGTCTTGAGCGTTTGAATAAAAATAATAAAAAAAATGCTTCTAAAAACACTATGGCATCATTCATTTTGAGAAAAAGTTGTCCGAATAACTCATTCACCTGGCTAAAGAAAGGTAGAAGAGGATTAATGTTTTCAGCAGGTGGATGAGCAATTTATCCACCCTCGATGAAAGTATTTCTTATCCAGATAATTTATACTCCGAAAAATTCATTTTCCATGAGACCCAGTATATAAAATCATGAGATGAGGGGAACTTGGTCACTTACCCCAAAACACAAAGCTGTGATTTTAGCTTAACTTATCCAAACGCAACCTTAGTTTGGTCTAAGATTCTTTTATTTTTAATGTTAAAATATTAAGAAAATAACAAAATTTCCATCGCAGATACTAACCTAAAAATTCAAACCCTTGTCATTTCCAATTTTTCAAGCACCCGTGAGCAGTCAACTTGGTCAGGCCCATCCATATGCGAGACACATGCCTTGTTTTTCTTTTTTTATTTTTACTTGTGTTTTGTAAACACGCCACACAGTTGCTCCAGGCCTCCAGCCTTCGCCACATTTGGATCAATTCACATCAAATCAAAGACATTTTTTTGCTTCTTAAGGCTCAGTTTAGAAATATTACAAATACAAATCTGTAGAATGCAAAATCTTATATTTTATATTATTTTATATATATATTTATACTGTACATATTTATATTTGTACTCTTTCCAAACTGAGCCTAACGAACAAATCAAGCCAGGAGAAAACTCTGCAATGTGATTTACGACCCCTCTAAGCTTATTATGTCGGAACTCACACACAAAAATAAAAAATAAAATAATTAGCCACCATTGTATGGGACCCGTATCCGAAAAGCAAAAGATTGCAGGATATTGACCAAAGCAATGCAGCAGACCCGATTGGCTGCCATCTCGCGTTGGATGAGTACTTTTTGACCAGGGAGATGCTGAATATGGGGCCAATGGACTTCTGGTCCCAAGCCTACCCACTGCCCAGGCCCACCAGACGCGGACTTGCCCATCACATTCCCAGTCATCACTCATCATTGAATTCAAAGGTTCTGCAATTCTTTCAAACTTTGTTAAAAGGTTGTTGTTGATAAGAAGTATGATTTAATCTGGGGATTATGATGTGAGGCAGAATGATTCAGACTTGATTTAGAGGCATTAATCAAAAAGGTGTTTATTTCTTTTGGCTTCAATGGGCTGCACAACGGAGTAGCCCAACCCAACCAATCCTGGCTTCAATGGGCTACAACCAGCCAGAGACCTTATCAACTGCGCCACGCCAGTTGGCACCGTCAAAGGGTTATTACTTATTAGTGTTAATACCTTAGATTTGACCAGATAAATTAAAGGAAGAGAATCAATAATGGAGCTGGATTGATGCTTGTCGCGTTGTGGGCTTTGGGGATGTGTAGGGGGCGTGGGGGAGAACGGGGGTTTCTGTGCTTTTTGGGCACTGTGAAAAGGCTTCATTGAATGGGCGTGTGTATTATCGGGCTTCAGCCCATGGTCCCCCATGGAGTACGGTGGTGGGGCTTCCTCTGGGCCGACAGTCGCACCTCTTTTGACTTATATCCATCTCTACTTTGCAATTTGCTCCCCAGAGTCCATAGAGAGAGAAGTTTCGATCAACTCAACTTGGACCAATGACCTCAACTATATATTGAAATACACGAACGTGAATAAAAATTATATCACTTAACAACACATTCGAGATCTATAATAAGAATACACGAAAAATCTCCAGATTCTCAGTTTTCTAGGATTCTCCACTTGCTCTACTTTAAGCTTTTGTTTTATATTTCCAAGTTAAGTTTTGCATCTATATTTGGTTCCCATGCGAGTCAGAAAGTTCATTGAAACAACCCAGTCAATATACAGACTACAAATACAAATAGAACAGTTCATAAGTACAAATAATTAGCTTATGAACTAAAACCCATTTGCCACTTAAAAAGATCAAACCCATAATTAGTTTATCAATTAATGATGTTTCATGAAGAACAACAGTAGCAAACAAACAATATTCAAGGATAAGCTCCATATATATGGTCATGGCCCTACAGAAAGTCAAGCCCATAAGTATTAGCATTTGATATAAACATCAATTCAATGAAACTCTATCTTTATACCCAACAGAAATAATAATAACAATAAAAATAAAAACTCTATCTATTATGCTATTAGAATACTTAGCAAAAATATATAATTAAAAGTAGTGTTTTTTATTAATGTTTGAAGGGCTTGTTAACCCGGAAAGTTGGTCGGGTGGTAAGTTTTTTTGGGTCAACCTTATGGTTAGCCCATTATAAAAAACCAACCAATTTCATCATCTATATTTATTTAAGAATTTTCTAAACTTCAATTGTATATGAAACTTTTTATTTTGCAGGTTACCTCTGGGTAAACCACTCAAGTAACTTGTCCAACTCTAGCCTTGTAAATAAACCGGTTGAGCCATGCCCAATTTGGCTTAGGTGGCATTTGAAATACATCATCCAACATTTTAGCAATTGAAATCTATTTACGGGGTGTTATGTAATGTGGATGAGAAATTAGTGGGTGTAGAAAGGTTTACACCACACCCAGTGATAGGGACTAATAAACACCACACAACAGTCCACAGTTGTTCTAAACTGTGGACAAACTGTGTGAACTGAATTAATCCACACCCATAATGGTGTTCTGTAAGCATGGTGTGGAGCTGTCCACACCATACTTTTTGATTTCATGTATTTCATCACATTTTATGAATGATCTACACAGATAATCATAAATATCTAATTTTTGCATTTTATATGATAAATATATTGAAAAAGGCAACAATGAATTAATATTAACTAGTAAATATTAATTTTTATGAAAATAATAGTAAAAATAATTAAAAAATTAACAAATATATTTTAAATATTTAAAAATATTATTTTATTGATAAAAACATTAAAAATTTAAAAAATAAGTAAAATAATTAATATTTTATTGACAAAAATATTTAAAAATTATATTTAAAATTAATATTTTATTAAAAATAATAATATTTAAAAAATAAGTAAAATAATTACAAACCAAATGGATGCATCAAGAACACAAAAACAAACGATCAGTTGTTCAGGATTTAGCATCATTCAACAGCTAAGAGGGAAACACAATACTATTCACACAATAAAGAAGGATGGCATCAAGAGGGAAACACAGTACGAAGGATTTTCGGACGTAGATCTAACATTTATCAAGAACAACACTTGAAACGGAACTGAACAGAGAGAGAGAAAGACAGAAACTTACATCGTCAGTTTCTTCAAGATGGAGCCTTGGCAGGTGGACCGATGGAGGAAAGTTGTAGTACTGGAGACCTCTAATGGTAAAATGTGAAGCTGAATAGGGTTTCAAGGAGAGTGTGAAGCAGGGGATCAAAGAATTACCTGTGGACGGGCCCTAACCACGATATTTTTCTATTGCCACTAAATTGGGGTGTGGACCAAACCGGTCCACAAATATAGCATGGACCGGTCCCATCCAACCAAACACCGCCTTAGTTGTTTGAACGTTAAAGGACAGACATTGGGGTGATTATTAATTAAGTTCAACTATAGTACTGAAAAGAAATCATATCAAAAAAAAAAAAACTTCTAACCAATCAATAGGTATTATAAACCTGTGGACGGGCCCTAACCACGATATTTTGATTGGTCAAAGCTCTTCAAGTACCATGTATTTCTTAGAAATTTCATCAATACCAACAATAGTTTTTCGATTTAAGGTCAGACTAGTGGGGGGGTCTGCATTGCAAGGGCTTGCAGAGACTAAATTATTGTATAGGAAAAAATGAATTTGCAAAATGTAAATTTTTTACTTAGAGTTTTTAGGAAAAAGATTTGCTTAAAATAAGTAGAATTTTATGGATAATAATATATTTATTTTAATAAAATAAAATAATAAATAAATAAAAAATTTTAATTTTGAAGTCAATTTAATATAAATAAATCAATTTTATTGTTACATAAAGAATACAAATCTTTTTTTTCTCAATTTCATGGCTGGGCTTCGAACATTATATGGGGGTCACGCTTGGGCTCAAGATCTAGGCCCGATGGTCCGGTCATGGTCAAACTTGCACTTGAATATGTTCAATTGATATAAAGGAAAAAGGTCACATCCCAACATGACCTGTGAATAGGTTTAATCCCAACCCCAGGGATGGAGTCAAGGGGACCCAAGGAAGCCATGGCCCCCCTCATAAATATTGGGCTCAAACCTATGTATTGATAGCCCTATATATAGGAATGTCAACGGGTCGAAACCAGTTGTAATCGAAACTGACCCAATATGAAATGTTAAGGACTCGGACACAAACCCAGACCCGATAGGGTTTATAATTTTTGGACCAGAACCGAACCGATCGGTTCTCAAGACAATCAAGTCTAACCCGACAAACCCGATTATAATAAATAAAATATAAAATTTATGTATAATATATATTAAATATTCTATATATAGTATATATAATTTATTTATTTAATAGATCATACATTATATATATATATATATATATAATTGGGACCCTATATCAGGACCCGTAATCGACTCGTTGGTTCCACTTCCCAAAAATAGAATCGGCCCAATTGATTCGGGTCCATTGGGTTCGTCGGGTCAGACCCAACCCATTAACAATCCTACCTAAATATTGGGCTAAAGGGGAGAGAATAATTTGTTAGTAATTTTTTTCTAAATAAATATATAATTTAGTAAAACAAATAAATAAATGTCTATTAAAATCTTTCTCTCAATGTCAAATCTATTTTATTTTATTTATTTATAAATAATTTATTTAATTTTATTAAATAAATAAATGCTTAGATGATAATAAAAAATAAAATAATTTAGTAAATAAACAAATAAATGTCTATTAAAATCTTTCTCTCAATGTCAAATCTCCTTTATTTTACTGATTTATAAATTATTTATTTACTTTTATTAACTAAATAAATGCTTAGATAATAATAAAATAAATAAATAAATGTCTATTAAAATCTTTCTCTCAATGTCAAATCTCTTTTATTTTATTAATTTAAAATTATTTACTTAATTTTATTAAATAAATAAATGCTTAGATAATAATAATAAAATAAATAAATAAAAGTTAAGATAAAGAATAGGAGTAGAGAGAGAATTAAGCAAAAGAGAAGAGGGATGACATTTTATTTTGTAGGATAGCATAATCGTAAGTAATTATTTATGGCATTGTTGTAATTATCGAATATCATAGAGGTGTTGCTGTAAAGAGAGTAAATTCGTCTTATATGTAGCAATCCAGTAATTTTTGAATGTCTTAGAGTCAATTAAATTGAAATATTTGTCTTATATGTGATAATCTTATAATTTTCAAATACCATAGAGACAATTACAAGTTGGAAGGTTTGTCTTATATGTGGTAGTCATGTAATTTTTGAATAATATAGGTGCAATTACAAGTCAATCAGATAAGAGGTTTTATCTTTATGTGACATTATTGTAATTTCTAAGGAAGAAAAAGGCAAAAGTTACTATTAGATTCTATTTCTTGCATCCTCACGCTTTTCCTTCTACATATTTCAGCTTAATATATTTATATAGATATAGATATATTTTCACCATTTCATTTTCAGTACCTATTTGGCTATTTCCTCCTTATGACAAGCCTATGGTGATCCTTTCTAGTAGGGGTGCCAATTGGACTGGATTTGGTCCAATTTGGTCCAGTGCAATGTGAGTCCATTACAAATGGACCTGGTCCAATCCAGTCCAATGAATATTTTGGACCGGTCTAGAGACTGTCCAATCTGTTCAAATTCCTGTTAATTTAGATTGGTTTCAACTTAAACCCGGTCCATTGACACCTATGTTCTTATCTTCTATCAATGGATTAGATATTGGCTCAATCCAATATAAATTCATTATGGATGAACCAGGTCCAATCCAATATGTCATATTAGTCCATCCAGAACGTCCAAATTCAAAATGTCTTATTGGTCCGTCAAATCTGTTCAAATGAATTTTGATTTGGACAGAGTCCAATCCAAAACCAATCCATTGACACCCCTACTTTCTAGCTCCTAGGATCACTCTTATATAAATTAAAATTAGACTAATTCAAACCCAAAAATTCACAACCAAAAACCTGCCATCTAGTATCATTTAAAAGATATTGTGGATTTTGGTCTAATATGGTTAAATAGTAGCCCAAAGCAACTGGGCTCAAGGTTAAGACCAATTTACAAGCTTTTAAACTGACGGTGTTCTGACCCCCCCCCNCCCCCCCCCCTTTTTGTTTTGTTTTTGTTTTTCAGAATGTCACGGATTGCTCTATTCAGACTGAAGGGTTGAACCGTTTACTCAAAACCCAATGACCAAAGCGGTTTCAGGTTGATTTTTAAAACATTGATTTTATTAATACAAACAAGCTATTTTTAAAATATGTGATTATAGATATGTTATAGGTGTTTGTTCTTGTATAGTAGACGAATGTCAGCCCAAGTTAAATATACTTGATGGGCCACAATGTCATTGATCTTTTTCTTTTTAAGAAATGCATTTGAATTTAAGAATGCACGAATAAAAAGCCAAAAAAACTCACGTGAAAACTTGCAACTAATATCAATGTTTTCAAAACTGACCTGAACCCGAAACCGCTTTGACCACTATTTTCTGGGTCAGCAGTTCGAATGAATGGCTCATTCTGACTTAAAAAAAAAAATTAAAATAAAATAAAAAACGGTCAAAATTATTATCTGGCTCGATGGTCGATGGTTCGACCGCTTGAATCAATCGGTCCGACCGTCTCAGTCCAGTTTTCAGAACCCTGACTAATACATAAAAAAAAAATGAAAAAGGAAGAAGAAGAAGGAGGAGGAAAAGCTAAAAGATTCATTACACTGTATTTGCACATTTAGGAGAAAAAATAGGCTTTTTTTTTTTTGGTAGAGGGATGAAAATTAAAACAAGGAGAAAGGATTTGCTGGTTCCCAATAAGAGAGTTCCGATGGGGAAAGTTGATCGATGGGGTCTGCTTTTCTCTCTCACGGTTCGGCGATGCACGTGCACAGCCAGTCCCACCAATTTTTTCTTTGTTGTCCCCACAAAGAGGATAAAGTTACAATTTACAACCAAAACTGTACTGTACTGCCTCGCATGTGCCTCTTGCCACTTGTCGCAATTTTAGAAAATCTACGTGTCATATCCTCTCTCTAGAAAGTAGAAACAGATAATTATTAATTAGCCAATTAATATTTTTTTTTTAATTTTTTGATTCAGAGATGGATGGAGACTTCTGACTTCGATAATTTGATTGGCTTAAGAGAGCAAGTGATTTGCAACCTTTTTTTGTTTTTATATCTTTATGCTTTTGCGATTAGGTACACGTGGGCACTCTTTTATTGGACAAAAACCTTCCAGGGTTGCCTCAAAAAAAGAGAGAAATCAATACAACCTAACAATCAGCATCTCTAAAGAGAAATGGAATAAATTCAGGAATAACAATTTCTTTCTTAGTTCTGTTTGCTTCCCTTCTTAGTTCTTATTGGGTGTTTTTGGGAAACGAAATCCTTTCTAATTCTGTGCTTAGGCTACAGTAACCACTCAATTCAAAAGGAATTTTTCATTTCCCTGATTGTTAAGAGGGATTTCATGGTGGGTAAGCTCCATGTCCCCCACCCTTTTATTTGATTGGCATCTTTGATATGAAATGATACTGAATCATTGACAATTCAACAATCCATTCAAAAGGAGGTTTGATAGATTCTAGATCTTCTGTTCGTGTTTATTGCAGCTATACATGAAGAACATCTCATCCTCTGCATAGTATTGTGTAAGGTAAAATATTTTTAATTCGAGGGAGATAGTGTATTGTGAGTAGGCATAGATAGAATTCTCGTAGAAACAGGAGATCCGAAATCAGCCCGATAATTTAGAGGTGGTGGAATGGATTTAATAAATAAATTATATTAAGACTACCTTATTAAGCATTTAACCCCATTTGAATAGACGATCCATGTCTACTTACAAATAGAAATATGCACAGATTTTCTTATTATCAAACTAATCATAGCTAGTTTTTCAACAGTATACAGATTTCAGCAAACCAATTCTAGCAATTAGTCAGCCTTGTTTGGGCAATTGATAAAGTTAACCGAATTTAATATCTGGGCTTGTACTAAAATTAATACCCAACTGATCAACCTCAACAAAGTTTAGATATCCTTTACTGGGCCGATTAATGTGGATCAACCAGCTCAAAATTTGTGGGTTAAAAACCCTAGTGGATCGGTGGGCCAGGTCAAGAATTCAAAACCCATTGAATATACCAAAATAATTGAGTAAATAGACCATAAAATAACTAAGCAAATAAAGAGTTGATAGTGATAGTAAAGTGAAGTGAGGTGAAGTTGCTTTCAAAGTGGGAAAGGATCGACTAGTAGTGATCCTTCATACACGTGTTGTTATTAAACAATGACATCTTTTCATTAAACAAATGGTAATCCGGAAATGAAGTAGCTACAGTATTAAGAAAATTTTCATATGGTTTGAACTAAAATTAGTGGATTTTTCCCATTTTAATCTTTTCATTATCCAACAACGGCCCCCATTCAACCTCTCTTTGACGTGATTCCATCGTAACTCTAGTAAGTCTCCATCAAGGAGTAGTGAGAAATTATTTTGAAAATGACTGATCCATGGGTAGAAAAGAAAATTCAAAGCAGAAAGGGCAAAAGAAATGGATGGATGCGTTCAAAGTTCAAAATTCAAATGCATGGTCCAAGTACTTTTGTAGGTTACACCAGCTCCATTGAAAATTGATGACAAGTTCCCTGGAGATTGTTGAAGATTAGAAGCAACAGCACAGGGGAATGTATGTAGATAATTCATTACCCATTAATTAGTGGAGACTTTCACAGGTGATTTAATGCAATTTCTGATCAGAAGGATTTCTACGTAGAGAATGTAGGTATTAGTTACTATTAGATGGAGATTTTATGTCATGTCAAGCAATGACATGGAAAAATCTGACCGTCCATTTTTCAAGAATATACCCCTGGATTGACCCCACACCATCAACAGTCTCCTTTTTTTATTTATTTCTGCTTAGTCTCATGACTCTCATCCATAATTGTTTTTAGAGACTTCAATTTTATTTCATTTTCTTTCTTCAATATAAATAAACCCAACGCTAGCTCTACACATCATTGCAATTATATATATTCTGGTTGTAGTGGGTTATGGAATGTCCATTTTAATTATCAACCTGAGAAAATGGCCTTGCAATGACTACATGCTAAGACTCTCTTTGCTTGCAGAGCAAATCTCAATACGAAGCAAATTTTGCACCTATTTTAGTTATGCATACATTTATTATTATAATTAACACTCTTATCTGATACAATTTATTATTATGATTTATACTCCTATCCCATACAACTTATTACTATGATTTACTCTTAGGCCCCGTTCACTTTTTGGTAAGTAATTTATTCGGGTAAATATAATTATTTAGATAAGATTTTCTTAGAAAATATTTACTGGGTAAGTGTATTTATCCATGTTCTTTTTATTTCCCAAGTAAATAAGGTAATGACCATTTTAAGCATAAAAGTTTATTATTAAAAGATGTATTTTTGTCACATTCAAGTATTAGCAAATTTCCCCTTAGGTGAGAAAGTTATTTATCCACCTAAGAGATGAGTATAATAAATTTTCTTTATTCCTCACATAAATCTGAAAAATGAAAATGAGATTCTTGGTCAATGGGAACTAAAATCCTATTTACCAACTTTCCCCTCTCAAAATCCAAAAAAAAAAGAACGCTCCTCACTTCAAATCTCAATAGGAAGCAATTTTTTTTTTTTCTTTTTTGTCTCATTTACATTCCTATCTGATACCTATTCATTCTCATCAATGTCCCACCTCGTCTAAAGTAACGGCTTTTCTTCAGGGTCTTCTTCTTGTAGATTTATCTAACGTCAGGTGATGTTTTTTCCATTGTTCAACTTCTGTTGGTGGATAAACTACAACTACAACTACCATGGTCCATGGCGATTACATACAAATACAATCATAGCTAGCTATAGAAGTATACTCTCACACCTTTCCCACTTGTTCGTTCATCGATCAGCAAATGGAGCTGCCCATGCTGTGGTGCGGAGTGCGTACAAGTTTAATGTTTCATAGACCTTTTAGTTGGTTATCTGTTCCTTCTCTTCTCTCCAATATCCTTATATCAGATGCTTCATCAAGCTAAGTAATGAACCTGCCCTTGTAATTGTGTCAGATGCTTCAAGAAAAAAAAGTGCAAATTGATGAAAAACTTATACCCTCCAGCAACCTCAAATCAGAACCACACTCAAAAGAAATAACCCTCTTCTTACCTCTGTTCTCTTTCATACAAAATAGGGTTAATATTATTTTACTTCTCACAAACAAATAAGACAAAGCCAAACCTAAAACAAAAATAAACGAGAATTTGCATTCAAAACATATATTTGCACTCTCATGCATTTACACCAATGCCACTGAAAATTTGCACTGCAAACAAACGGAGCTTAATTAACACAAAGGCCCATTCAAAAAGTCGGTCACTGTATAAGGGACCTAGACTTGAAATATGAGAGAATTGTAAGGACTACAAGCATTCATCAGAACAAGGAAATTCTTATATACCCTTCACCATGCAACTCAGAAATGTTGACTTCAAAGATACTAACCGTTTGCCTGGCTCCTTGGTAATATTGACAAAACTTAATGCATGAAAATAACACAAAATAAGTGGATGTATACAAAATTGAAATTGCATTTGTTATGATGTGTGACATTTCTTTTTTCGTTGTCCACTCGTTAGAAACCGTACGAAAATTTCTGATTTGTGGTCCAAAGAATTGGAGATCAAGGGCTGGAGAGTGTGGTTCATCAACTGTCCAAGCTGACAGGATTCCTGTAACTTGATGGGGCGCTTCATAAAGTGTTATGTGTGTGTATGTGTTTAAGAGTGAGCAGGTTAGGTAAGCACAATGAGTGAGCACACAATAGCTGTGTGATACATATCCTAGTTAATGTGCTTTTCATCTAAATGTTTTTGTTATGTTAAACAAAAATTATCCATTATTTTATTATCTTTGTCAAAATAATTAAAAATAAAAACAATGAAAAAGAAAAACGTAAATAAGTCCCAATTCCCAATATGTTTAGGGTTTTTTTTTCATTGCTTTTATTTTTAATTATTTTAACAAAAATAATAAAATAATGAACAATTTCTGTCTAATAAAATAAAAACGTTTGGATGAAAAATACTAGAATATGTGTCACACAGCTATTACGTCCTCACTTTTAGTGAGGTCTGCTCCATCCACTTTTAGTGTTATCTGAACTGTATTTGGGCTTGGGTTCGATAAGATTTAATAGCCCATGATTCTAGTATGTAGTAAGATGCTAAGCTGGGGCTTTTGGCTTTATGAACATGTTGTTGATGTCTCTTTTCTGACTTTTGATACCTTTTATTTATTAGGATTTCGGTAGGACATAGTCGTTTTTATTATTTGGCTTTAATAAATGCAGTTTTAGTCATAACCATATTCCTAGGTTATGGTTTTCTTTAATAACAAGCATCGAACCTGAAAACTTTTACTAAAGTGGCATTATACAGTTTTCTTTATGATCATTCAATTTAATACAGTAATTCTTCAGTAAATCAATCTCACAAGCCTAATGCATATAATTCAGGCTCCATTTGGGAAAAAGGTTTTTTTTTTTATTTTAAACTTTGGGCTGTGGAAAACAAAATTAGGAAAAAAGTAAAATTGCTTTTAAAAAAATAACATATTGAAATCAAAATACTGCCTAAAATTTGGACTTTTTGGTCAATTTAAAAGTACAAATCATGAAGTTTATCTTTTTTTCTCAGATGACCCAGAGGTCTTTTCCATATCATGAAATTTAAATCAACCTCATTTAGTTCAATAAAAATAACTTCTCAATTTGATGAAATCTAATATAAATAATTAAGGGTCCATTCCAACTCCCATTCCTGGTGGACTGGTGATTCACTCCCCCCAACCGATTCTAATTTCAATTTCGGTTCTATTTGAACCAAACAAGCAAGTAGGGATATAAACCATGATCCACTACACTTTACAGGACCAATTAGCTATTTGAAGTGCAAACCCTATTTCCTCATTCCATTCTATGATTCTATCAAGGGCAATATAAGACTTGGAATCGATGTAGATCGTGGGTCAAAGGTTTCAACCATCTGCCTAGACCGTTTGATCGACTTGCCAAAAATATGCAAAGATGAAACACACACATACACAAATACAATAAAAAATGGTTCAAAAATTATCTTTTAATACTGTATTTTGTCAAAATAAGTATGAAACAACAAGAATTAGATTTTTTTTTTTGTTGCGAAAGTTAAAGAACGTATTAACATTTCTATTAATACTAGATTTTGTTCTTCTAGCATCCAACTAGGAGTGAGCATTGAGCTTCTACCTAGAACCAATTCAATTGGAATTGACCTTAAACCTTTCAACCGATTTTTGAATAGGGTCTGGTTTCAAATGATCAAATTATTAGAACTAACTCCCACCAGGCTGGTCCCAGGGTCTGCGAAATTTAGACTTAATGAATGGATTTGAATGATAGATGATGTATTAGTTATGTATATTATTAATTTGGATTGATCGCAGATTGTATTATATTTGCATAGAGATTGCATTTGTGTAGATTGTGGAATTTGTATGAAGTTGGATTATGGATTAGGTTGTTTATGCATGGATAATGGTTTATTTTCTTTGAGATCCATTGACTATGTAGAATGTTTATGATAGATTGTTATCCAAGGCCAAAGCTTCCAAAGTGCAATACACTAAAGCTATTATTATTATTTAAAGAACAGGTGCCATGCATGGACCTTAGAAATAGTCCTATTAATGGACTAGGTTCGGGCCACAAGCCTGGCCTGGTCCGTGAACAGATCTATTCGGAACCAATCTTGATAGTGTAGGTTTTGATAGGAATGGCAAGAGGTAGGATACCTATGAAATTCTCACCACCCCACCCGATTATTATTTGACATATCGTATCAATGCTATCACTCTCTTTTGAAATTTGAAATCCTAATTTAATTACTTTAATTAATACCCATTAAATCATTATAATTGACTCTATTTAATATTTCATTTATCATATATAATTGACTTCATAACTAACCTTATTTAACACACCACTAATAACATTAATTATCTTTAGTATTGTATGAAATTAATATATTAAAAGGATTTAAAACTAGGTCTCGAGCCATAAATTCCATCATCAAATAAGTCTGAATGCTTTTGCCTCTATATTCTCAGTTATACATTTAAGGAACTTCTTGTATGACTAATTTCCTAGGAGAATGTACTTCTACTACACATAACATCATTATTTATTAAACTTTGTTTATTTTAAATTTTGTAACCTTTTACTTCACCATTAATAAGATTTATGGTATTAGTTTGTTAAGCTATGCATGTATATGTATATTAATGTTTCCTTGGGACATTTTGATGGTTTATACATCTCATTTTTATGATGAAATTACACTTCACAGTTCACATATAGTCATAAACTATAAAATACATTTTTCTTATGTATAGTTATTAGAGCTATACATATCCATGGTGTATGTATCCATGTGTATCTTAAATTTTCTTTCTATTTATACATATCCAAAATCCAAATACATTTTTGACACTTTAAACATTGCACCCAATTTTACATCATAAAATGTGATGCCATGTAGATAGATAGAGATGGGTTTATATTCGGGCATCGGGAGTGGACACATGCGTTAAGTGTAATTGGATTTGTGTTCCAAATAAAGTTTTAATATAAAACCTCAAATTCATGTTTTGATAAGTGAGTTCTATTAGGATTGGGACGGGTCAAATACCCTAAAATTTCCAACAAAATTGCAATCCTTGAATTTAATCTTAGAAAATTGATTTGAGGTTTTGCCTTGAAACCCAATCAAATCAACCCGTACTCACCCCTAGTTCCGACCGTTAAGCCATCCGGTCTGGTCCCTGACAACATTTATGGAGGGTCTCTCCAGGGTCATATTACATTCACGATATTAGCATGCAATTCTCCCAAAATCATTTATAAAGAAAAAATGTTTCATCCAAATTATGTTTTCTCTGTTTGAGCCACCTGTGTTCATAAACCCCCTATCCTATCCATCTTCTCCGGTTAACTTAACCATAGTAGGCGCTCATTCTTTTCCACTCCATCACTCCAACTCACTACACTCCAATCTGCATTCAACCCATTTCCCCCCTTCCTTCTCCCTCCTATATATATCCCTCTAAAGTTACACTTCGTAAATTCACACCTCTCTCTCTCTCTAGGCCCTCCTCTTCAATTCAAGCAGTCTCTCTCCTAACCATCAGCAGAACGACAGAAGAAGTAGCAGCGGAGGTCTTTCATTTCATACCCAGTTAGTTAATAAACGGTTCCTCCTCTCTCCCCATTTCACCCTTAATTCCTATCTTCTCCAATTTTATTCTACACTGTTGGTTTTCAGTCTCATTAGATCTAAACCTAACTACCCATTTCTGATTCTCACCGGTTCCGACGATTTCGAAAGATGATTTCATGGGGAGATCTCTACACGGTCTTAGCCGCCATGGTTCCTCTCTACGTGGCTATGATCTTAGCCTATGGCTCAGTTCGGTGGTGGAAGATTTTCTCGCCGGACCAGTGCTCCGGCATCAACCGCTTCGTCGCTATATTCGCCGTTCCACTTCTCTCCTTCCACTTCATCTCCACCAACAACCCTTACAAGATGAACTTCCATTTCATCGCCGCCGATACATTGCAGAAGATAATTATGATCGTCGTTCTCGGCATCTGGGCTAACTTTACCAGGAACGGAAGCCTTGAATGGTTAATCACAATCTTCTCTCTTTCCACGCTGCCCAACACCTTGGTTATGGGGATCCCTCTCTTGATAGCCATGTATAATCCGGAGGCAGGCAATCTCATGGTTCAGGTCGTCGTGTTGCAGTGTATCATCTGGTATACACTGCTTCTGTTCCTCTTCGAGTACCGTGGCGCGAAGATGCTGATCATGGAGCAGTTCCCTGATACCGCAGGGTCGATCGTCTCGTTCAAGATCGACTCCGATGTCGTGTCGCTCGACGGCCGGGACTTCTTGGAGACGGATGCGGAGATCGGAAACGATGGGAAGCTTCACGTGACTGTGAGGAAGTCGAATGCGTCAAGAAGGTCGCTTGGACCGGGTTCACTCTCGGCATTGACGCCTCGCCCATCCAATCTCACCGGGGCAGAGATTTACAGCTTGAGTTCGTCGAAGAATCCAACGCCGAGGGGTTCGAATTTTAACAACTCGGATTTCTATTCAATGATCGGACTTCAAGGCTTCCCAGCGAGGCAGTCCAATTTTGGACCGGGAGACTTGTATTCAGTACAGTCATCGAGGGGTCCGACCCCGAGGCCGTCGAATTTCGAGGAGAATTGTGCCCCAGCTGCAGCAGCAGCATCCGTCACCTCTCCTCGCTTCGGCTTCTATCCTGCTGTGCCGACTGCGAGCACTTATCCTGCGCCGAATCCGGAGATTTCTTCAACCGGCACCAAAAGCGCAAAGAAAGAGCAGCAACAGCAGCTGCAGCAGACGACGACGCAAGCGCAAGGACAGGGCAAAGCGAACCACGATGCCAAGGAACTTCACATGTTCGTATGGAGCTCCAGCGCTTCGCCAGTGTCCGAAGGCGGTGGGCTCCACGTATTCGGTGCGACGGAGCAATCTGGACGCTCTGATCAGAGCGCCAAGGAGATCCGGATGTTAGTAGGTGATCACCCTCAAAATGGTGGGAACAAAGGTGGGTAAAACTTAAAAGGGAAACACCACATTAAAATGATTAAAATTTAAATTATTCGTTTTAATTATTATTTTTAATTAAATTGATTTGCTCAAGCAGAGGTCTTTGGTGGGGAGGACCTCCGTTTCCCGGGTGGAAGAGGAATGATGATGGGTGAAGGAGAAGAGGACGGAGAGAAAGAAGGGGCGACTGGCCTTTCCAAGCTGGGGTCGAGCTCGACTGCTGAGTTACACCCGAAAGCTGTGGGAACGACAGAATCCGGCGCCGGGAAACAGATGCCACCGGCAAGTGTGATGACCCGGCTTATTCTAATCATGGTTTGGCGCAAGCTAATCCGGAACCCAAACACGTACTCGAGCCTCATCGGTGTCGTCTGGTCTCTCATCGCTTTTCGGTGAGCAGAGTCCCCGAATTAGATAAAGCCCTAAAAAACCCGAAGTTTTGTTTTTTTTTTATAATCATTAAACAAGTTCTATTATCTAATTTGTCTTCTTGCTTGGATTGATAGTTTCTGGAAATTCCTTTGTCGTTAATGCAGGTGGGATCTGTCTATGCCCAAAATAATAAAGGGTTCAATCTCTATACTCTCCGATGCTGGTCTCGGCATGGCCATGTTCAGCTTAGGTTAGTCTGTTTTCGCGACGACTCTTTGATTGGTAGTTCTAGTTGCCACTAACGTGAGCCTTGGGGGTGGGGTTTCTGCTTCTCCACTCGTAACTCACCATTCATTCCATTCCCAAGCTCCCAGCTGTCTCTCAGCGGTGGCCGCACATTGGCTCGCTCAGTAGCCAATGGTAATCAATCTTGGCCGTCAATAGTGGGCAGTGGACCATGATTGGTGGATGGTGATCCTCTCTACCCAGTAGCCACAAGGCCCACAACAACTGTTTGGACTTTGGATCATTGGATGGGCATTTAGATTTTAGATTTACTACAACAAGACAACTTCCGTGGCATTTGGATGGCAGTTTGGGTATTTTCGGTAATTTCACGAAACGTCAATTACCGCTGGACCATAAGTAGGAGCCTGGATGCCCGACACGTGGGACCTTCTAGCACGTTGCTTGTGGTCCTGTCTTCCTGGGGTGGTCGCTACCAAGACTGCAACTGCATCAATTGGTTACTCACCGTCACCGGAGGTTGCACGCCACTGCGTGCGCAGTTTAGCAAAAGATGGATTTTTCTTTTCTTTTCTAATTCTATTGCTATCATGTGTTGATTTTATCTGCATTTTGCGCCTGGGGCAGGGCTGTTCATGGCACTCCAACCGAAGATAATCGCCTGCGGGAACTCGGTGGCCGCCTTCGCCATGGCCGTCAGGTTTCTGACGGGTCCGGCCGTAATGGCCGCGGCTTCTATTGCAGTTGGCTTACGCGGCCAGCTCCTCCACATCGCAATTGTACAGGTTAATGAGAAACAAAAGACTTCAATCTTTTATTTATTATTTATTTTTCAGTTGTAGGCTCTTTACTTAGATTGTTTTATTTAAATTTATTGATTTTTCCATCTTCAGGCCGCTCTTCCGCAGGGGATCGTCCCTTTTGTGTTCGCCAAAGAATATAACGTCCACCCAACCATTCTCAGTACTGCGTAAGTGACGAAGAGAGTAGAATTAATAAACAAATAACTGAACTTTTTTAATCTTGCTTTAACAATTACTAACAGTACTGACTTAATAATATATTAATGGTTATGTTTCAGGGTGATATTTGGGATGTTAATAGCGCTGCCAATCACTCTGGTCTACTATATTGTTCTTGGGTTATGAGAAATTGAGGAGATAGATGTTAACAGCTACGTACAGAAACAGAAAATAGAAAAGAAGAATTGGGTTTGTAATACAAGCGAAAGTTGACTCAAGCCGGAAAATGCCATTAGGGAGGTCAATTCTCCGGCAAGCGATGACCTTCGTAATGTATGTACCAAGCTTTAATTTGACGCCTTTCCCCATTCTCCTGTCCAATTTTTGTAAACAAAGGAAAGGCTGACTGACTCATGAAACCCACCCCAGATAAGAAGACAAACCTCCCTAAATGGGCAACGAATACCTGTGTTAAATTGGATCCTAAGAACTCTACTTCCGAGTTGAGAAGGTGAAGGAAAAGGAGAGTTGGTCAAGCACCACTTGGACAAAAACAGAGGAAACGAGGATTGGCCGATTGGGTGGTCGATGTCGATCGATTCTTTGTTTTCTAATTTGTTTTCATTTTCTTTTAGATTCTTGTGTGTATTCCGGGCTAAAACATTCATCTTTCTTCCTCGGAAACTAACAAACCACCCAAGCAATGAAGTATCAGATCGTTTTACTCTTAAACTTCGCGGTGTACAATCTGCAAATTTTCCCGTCTGTCTTATTTCTTCCTTGTGTAATCAAACTATGTGCGTATTCATTCAGGTAATCTACGTATGCTAGGATTTGATTATATAGAATTGAAATATGCTCCTCACAAAGCGCACCTCACACTGATCTCATAGTCACGTCCCACTCTGTATTGAGAATGCAAGTATTGGAGATGTTCTCGATATACGGCCAATACAGGCTGTGAGGTCAGTGTGTGTGGATATAGTTCATTGACAAGAGAGGATAAAGTTAAAACGTAAAGAAGTAGCAGCATCTCCTTTTTATGCATGATTATGTTTTTTCATGTACATTCTAAAAGACAGGGGAGAAAGAAAAGAAAGAAAGCAACCCCAAAGTCCCAAAAGCACATTTGGATTTTTGGGCCTTCTTCCTCTCCTTGCCTTTCCACAATCCTTTTTAAAAGTTTGGGGAGAATTGGGGAGAGAGAGTCCTTTCCCTTTCATCTTCATTTTTTATCGAGCGGCTCATATATCTCTGGTTCCGTTGGATGTGGGCCCGTGGCCAATCAGATGGGCGACTGAAAAAGCTCTTCCACTTTATATAAAGACGTTGTTTAGATGGATGATTACGTCAGAGGTACTGCGAATAGGATCATCTACGTCGTCCGTCCATCATGTCATCACAATTCACAAAGAAGAAAAAATTCAAAGTCTACCATAGGAGGACGTTACCACGTGGCGTGACACCAATCCCCATCAATAATCACAATTTTAACTATGGTTGATGTGTCCAACGGTGGACCGCCACATATGAGTAGATGTATATGACACCAACAACATTCTTTTATCTCAATCGGAAAACCGGGATTTACTCGTATCTTTGAATGTGCTTCCCAAGCGACGACGTTCCCTGATTTTCTGCTTATTTATTAATTTAATATTATATTATATTATTGATGGATTGTATTGTAGGATTAGAAGGGAACACACGGCGGGCACCAGCAGCAAACTCGCCTTGAGCAATCCGAGGCGTTTGTTTAGCAACTTTGTTCTAGGCTCTAGCCCCTACCATTTTTTTAACTTTTTTTATTTATCTACTTATTTAGTATATTTAATGATACTAATAAATAATGACCATACTCCTGTTTAATTGTTTAAATGCTCAGCTTCTATCGATATTGATGGAGGTTTTCAAAGACTATTTTGTCCTCATGTTTGTATTTTAGAATTAGTGGTTTTCTACGAAAATAATGGTTCATGTATGTGGATGAGATATTTTACAGAAATTACCTTTTTTGCTTTTATAGAAAATTATTAATATATAAAAAGACAATATTGTTCATTTTATGAATAAAATGATAATTGTATAATTCTAACTAAAAAGTAAATGAACGTTAAGAAGGGTGGTAATTAATAAAATTTGGGAATTAAGGGCAGTTTGGGAAGAGCAATCAATACCAACATACCTCGCGGGAAAGTGATGGGTGGCTCCTTTCTTCATGTGAATATGTGATCTCCTTCTGTCCTAAATCCTAATGTTGTGGCGTCACACACACACACACAGTGAGTCAGTGACACAGAGAGTAGAACGTTCTCACGTGGGTTGGGTTGCAGTGGATAAAAAAGCTGGTAGAAAAGAAAAAGAAATAATGAATGCGGAGGCAGGCTGAACTTACTCAATTCAATAGGGTCTGCACTGTAAAGCAGAAAAAAAGGTAATGTGATTGAATTCTGTACAGCAGCTGAGGTTACTGTAGCGTCTCCGACATTCTTTTGTAAAGCTTCGTGCCTTCAACTCTCAAGTCTGAACTGGACAACTAGCCCAACTAGGGGTTGTGCACTAAAGAGGAGGACAAAGTAGGAGCTAAGCTAGACTAGAGGGCAGCCTCTCCAGTCTCCAGGTTCAGAATTAGTCAAATTCCGCTAAATGAGATGGGGCCGGCCGGTTTGTTGCAATCACCAGGTCCGCCCCGCCCTGACTTTATTTTATTAAAGTGGTCCGACCCAATATGTTAAACCAACCGTGTAGCCTAAAGGTATAGACAAAAAGTTGCAATGAAAAGAAAAACTGTCCTGGTTGGACGTGAACCAAAGGAAACTCAACACTCCAGATTGGTTATAAGCTTGAATCAGATTCTTGTATATAATAATTATGGTTTGCACATGATGGCCAGGTAACAGCCCAAGATGAGTGCACAACTAAATATGATTCTTCATGTTTCTGATCTTCCTTTAGTGGTGGATACTTGGATAGGCATGCATGTTTTCATGAAATGTTTAAGCTTATCTCAAATTAACTGGGCTAGGCATGGCTCTGTTACCCAATACCCAGTGTGGGTTAGGAGCTTTTCCTTATTTTTTTAAGCCTAAGGATCCGAAGATTTTTCTCTTATTAATCTTCTACTTTTGAAAAGGAGAGAGAGTGAGCTGCTCTTTTTTTAGTGGCCCTTATTCGTTGAAAGTGGAAAATTTTACATAATTCAAACCCTATTCACAGTAGAAAGAGGAGTTTTAAACCAGTAAGTCAAGATAATAGAAAGTATGTATGAGCGGTAGGGGTGTGTGTTCATCATGGTCCAATCTAGTTTAGTTTAATTGAAAAACAAAATCTCAGACCAAACTAGAAAATTACATTTGAGAAATTCGAAATCAAATCACACAACTGTTTTATTAGTTCTGGTCTAGTATAGAAATCAAAACGCCTAACCTTCCATCTTGCTTCTCGCCCTATTTCTCTCTCTCTCTCTCTCAAAGTTACGGCCGAGAAGAAGAGGGGTTTCGTGTGCCAGTCGACTAGGATGACGATGGGGTACGTATGCCTGGCAACCTAGCTAGGTAGATTTTCTATGGGCCATTCCATTTTAATCACCACCAAATACTCTCGTCTCAATCTGTCCCTAAGTTTCCTCTAGATGACAACAGACCAACACCTTTGTCACTGTTCATCGTCCATCAGAGCTAAATCGAAAGTCTTCCAATGCCTGCTCTGTATAAAGGCTTAGTTTGGTAAGACCAGTACAAAAATGTACAGTGCAGATACCACATGTACAGTGCAGATACCATGGCTTTCAAAACCGGACTGGACAGGAAAAACCGGTAATCGGTCGACCCCCAGGTCCAGTTATACTAAAAACCGGAAATTTCAAAAAATGTTGAAAAAGTCAGAAAATTACTGACCCGGGCGATCGGACCGCTAAACTGTTTGACTCAGGCAGCAGTTTGCATGTTACTTTTTTATTTTCAATGTTTTAAATAAAAACAAAAAAAACAAAAAACAAAATGCCTTCAATATCCCTAACCCAGAATCGAACTTTAGTCCCTTTAGGGTTAGAACCCCATTTTCAGTCTAACCCTTCCCTCCTCTCAACCCTCACACCCAACCGACCACCTGTAGTGGCTAGCACCTCCGGCATCTGATGGTAACACACACCGACCAACGACAATTAACGGCGACCGGCAACGACGAGTTTACAATAGTAAGAGTTGTGGCGGCAAGCACTTGCAACGGCGGACGGAAAGTTTGTAGCGGCTGCCCGACAAGTTTGCAGCGGTGGGCAGGGAAAAGCACTTGCAACGGATGGCAGTAACACCGCCATTGGGCATTGGCGATTCTACAAGTTGGAGCAGCACTTGCAGCGGCGGACAGCAAGTTTGTAGCGGCTATCCAACGCATTTGTAGCGGTGGGTGGGAAAAAGCACTTGCAGCGGATGGTAGTAACACCACCATTGGGCATTGGCGATGAGCAGCACTTGCAGCGACAACTTGCCTGCGACCAAACCTGAGCCCCCCGTCACACCACCATTTCCAAGGAACTGTTTTATTAAGATCCTGACGTTTTTGGTCAAGAGGAGATCTGGAAAAGAATTCTGCAGTTCGACGCAATATTGTTTTTGGAAACATGAAATGATAGGCTCATTTCCATCTCTTTAGATTTTTAAGTTTGTTATGAAAATTTTTCTTACTAAAATTTCTGTTGCTTGAAATTATTAGAAAATAGTGCTGGGCTGGATTAGAATTTGTGTAATTTAGAAGAAATCTAGGAAAACAGTGGTGGGCTGGAATAGAATTTCTGTTGCTTGAAATTATAAGGAGTTTCTACAATTCTTTGGGATGAAACCATACAGTTCCATGATGAACATATGACATGCAATTTTGAAAAGGTTGGTCAATGCTATTTGAATTGCCTGATTTCTAGAAGATTCGTAGATTTGGTTGAGTGTTTTGACACCTAGGAGCAGTTCTAAAGAAATTCTCAGAAATTGAAAAAAAAACAGAGTTTTGAAGTTTTTGCTTGGTTGAAGCTTAGGGAGCAGCATTTGGCATGATGCTTAGGTACAAATTAATGTAATTTTTTTTATCAATTAGGTAAAATAAATGTATATTGAAGTCTTTTAGAGATCAATCTTGGTTGCATAGCAATCTAACATTCTAGAGTGAATGCTCCTATTTCTCCCTTTTTATTTTGGTGCCAAGGGAATCTATCCCTGTGAATCATGATTTTAGGTCAAGGATTTTTGCTTTTTAGAATTTAATATTGTAGAGTTTTTTTTCTGTATTTTTTGCATTTTCTGTTTTATTTTTCTATTTTTTCTGTAAATTTTGATTTTTCTTTTGCATTTTTTTCTGTATTTTATTTTTATGTTTTCTATGTGTTTTATACTGTATTATTTTTTATTTAGATAGTTTTATTTTCTATATTTTTTTCTGTTTTTTATTTAATTTTACGCTATTTTTTATTATTTATCTTTTATTTATTTATGATATCATGGGTCGAACCATTTGACCCGGATGGTTGAACCACTTAACAAAAAACTGGTCCCCTGACCGGTTCTATTTCCAGTTCATTTTTAAAAACCATGGCAAATACATAAAAAATAATACAAAACATAAGGTTTTGCACTCTATATATTTGTATTTGTACTCCTACCAAACTGATCCTACGTATTTGTATTTGTACTCCTACCTTAGGCTCAGTTTGGAAGGAGTACAAATACAAATATGTAGAGTGAAAAACCTTGTGTTTTGTACTATTTTGTATGTATTTATACTGTATATATGTATATATACTATTTATATATATTTATATTATACAGTTTGAAAAGAATACAAATATAAATATGTACAATATAAATCTATACTACTTTAAAAAGTACGAATGGCCTCAAGAATATTTCTATAATTTTCTAAGGACAAAATTTACTTCTCTATATGTAAATATATTGATAAAAATTGAGGGCAAATAAGGTAATCGGTTCTTGATATTAAATGAGTGAAAGAGGTAATTTAAAGATATTCAATGCATTCAATTCTCTCTCATTAAATCCGAATTTAAGTTATTAACTTGCATTCATGTCCACTGAATCATATATTTAAGTCATTTTTTGTTTTTCTCATCATTAAGTTCTATTAATTAAATACATACTTAATAAATTAATAATTCCAATAACATAAAAGCTTATACTTTTAAAATATACCCATTAAAAATAGTGTTTTCATCTAGGCGGTGATAAGAAATTAAATCATTTTGGGTTAAATGGGTTAATCCATGTTGTCATGATTAAATAATAAAATTAAAAATAGATAAAATTAAAAAAATAGAAATTAAAAAAATCGGAAACTATTTTAACATACATATTACACAATAATAAGTATGATAAATAAGAAATGTTTTTGTTAATGTTGGAAATGGAATGTAAAATTTAAAACCAATTAGAAATAAAAAAATTCCTATTCTCTCTAATTAAATCCTATATTTAAGATATATTTTTCTCATCCTTAAATTCTTGTAAATAAATCCACAATATTAATTTTAATAATATAAAAATAAATATTTTGAAAAGTAATTTGAAAACAAAATCATTTTCTTCCCTCCCGGTGGTGGGTAAGCATCTCGACCATTTGGGGTCAAATGGATTAATAAATAATGTCATAATTAAATAATACAAATTAAAATAAAAAACTATGAAATATAAGAAATATTTTTATTAATGATGAAAATGGAATGACAAATTCATAATCTACCTAGAAATGAAATGATGTCATAGTCAAATAATAAAATTTTTAATAATAAAAAATACAAAGAATCACAAAAATTAAAAAAAAAGAAAAATTTTGAGTACATATCTAATGTTATATATTTATAAAAAATAAAATATTGGGTACATCTCTAATATTGGGCATTCATTATATTGAATAAAAATAAGTCTTGTACATAAGAAATAATTTTATCAATGATAGAAATGTAATACAAAATTTAATGTTAACCTAGAAATTAAACAATTTTTTTAGATAGTGGGTTAGTGGTTTGAGTCAAATAATACCATAGACAAACAATTAAGTGTGATAAATAAAAAATATTTTATATAATGTAAAGGAAATATATAATTTAAAGGGAAAATTATAGTCAAAGTGGGTTGTATATTTAAAATTAGGTTGCATGTTGGTCCATAAACCAACAAAACTCAACCATCTTTACATTTCAAATTAGAAAAAACCCAACCATGTCATTGGAGGCTTATGTGGTTATTGTTAACATAGGACTCTTAGTCCATGTTGGACACAGCAAAAAACCTATATCGAAAATAGGTTTTAAGTTTCCCTCTCAAATCCCTCTGTCTCTCGATCTCCCTCCCTTCTCTCTCACTCTCACAGTCATCTCTTGATATCCCACTCCTTCTGTTTCTCCCACTCCCTCAAATTCGATCTATAGCTAAATCAAAACCTCTCTCTCTCTCTCTCTCTATTGTTCTCCCTCATCTTTCTCATTCTTCTCCCTCACTCTTTCTCTTAGCCAATATCTCCTTATTCCTCAATCTCTGTCGTTCTCCAGTTGGTGTAAATTTCATAGCTAAGAGATTCTTGTGAATTTTTATTAAATTGGTGCAATAATTTTTTAACCATACCAAGTTGGTCTCATGTTTTTTTATACAATCTGATTAATACCATATATACAAGAAAATAAAAAAAAAACAAGAGAGGGAGTGGGTGAGAGAGAAACTAAAATCCCTTTTTTTTTCCTATCACCCAACATTAAATGGCAATTTCAGTATAAGCTTTTTGTTGTGTCCAACATGGATTAAGAGTCACATGTTAGCAATAGCCACATAAGCCTCCAATGACATGGCAAGGGTTTTTATAGTTTGAAATGTAGAGCCAGTTGTTAGAGTTTTGTTGGTTGATAGACCAACTTGTAGCCTAATTTTAAATGTACAACTGACTCTAATTATAATTTTCCCTAATTTAAAATTAATTCAAAAGCAAAGTTATTTTCTTATCTAGATGTGGGCTAGTGATCTAACCTTTTTAAAAAAACCCATGATGCCATAATTGAATAATAAATATTTATGTTTATCTTTAATCGTATTGTTACTTTTGTTAATTTTCAATTTCTGTCTTAACTATGATATATCTAAAATTCAAGTAATTAATATGAAGAAAAATTTCTCATGTGCAACGCAAGTGCTTAATTACTAATATATACAAAAATAATACAAAATACCATGTGAAGAGGGCAGATTTGGCCCTCCAGTGAAATTGCGACATGTGGCACCTCGTGACAACTAGGCAAACACCCAGGCAACAACTTACCAAGTTGGTGTCCCACCTGAGCATCGGTCTGGCTGGCCTAGAGCGGCCTGGCGCGACCTGCACACGGCCTACGGGCGACCTGCACGCGGCCCATGCGCGGCCTGCGCGCA
>NW_010729164.1:339706-350862 GCF_000365185.1 Nelumbo nucifera
TCGATAGCTCACCAAAGAGCTCGCCAAGGAGCAAGGCATCTCTCCAAGGAGCTCACCACCAAGGAGCCAAGCAGCTTGGCAAAGCTCGCCACAAGCAGATCGGCATAGCCCAAGGAGCTCGGCATAGCTCCCCTGGGCTTCTCGCCACTCGCAGGAAGATCTCCTGCCTGACAACCTGGCCTGGACACTGACCCGCCGGCTGACACAGGCACCGACCTGACAACCTGGCCCCGACACCGACCCGCCGACTGACACAGGCGCCAACCTGACAACATGGCCCAAGTGCCGACCTGGCCGCCTGACACAAGCGCCAGCCTGACGACCTCGAGGAGTTCACCACCGTATCCCAGTTCTGACGGGATGTGACGAATCTTACCGTTTGGAGGCTTTTCACCCACCTAACCCACGAGGACTCCGGTATATAAAGACTTCACCCCCCAAAGGGGAGGGGGGGGGGGAAAGATGGTAACCCCTGCTCTCTAGCTCTCTCATTTCTCTCCAAGCTCTCTGTAATCAGAATGCTAACTTAGGCATCAAAGAGTCCCCGCCGGGAAAATACCCCAGGGTCCTCTGATTCAGTTCTCGCAGGTCCCTCAGCTCCCGCCGCCTACAAAGGAGAGGAAATCACCTCATGCAAAGGGCAGTCAGGTTGCGCTGCACCAAGGAGCTCGACCATCCTTTGAGTTGCAGGCCGCCTAGGAGCAGGTCAAATGACGAGTCCACCAGGCAGTTCTCCCCCAGGCAGTTCTTCCCAGGGTGTTCACCACCAGGCAGTTCGCCACCAGGGAGTTCGCCACCAGGTAGTTCACCACCAGGGAGTTCGCCACCAAGTAGTTCTCCACCAGGGAGTTCGCCACCAAGTAGCTCATCACCGAGGCATGTCACCACCGGGTCAAATAACGAGGTACTTAGCCAAAAAATTTATACATCACAAAAAATTGGTACGTGACCAGAAACGGTTACATCACCATGCTTTTCAAAACGGCATTAACCCGGATGGTCAGACCATTCGGCCTAGGAACCATCCAGGCAACCGGTTCCATTTTACCCCAAACCCGATCTCTGGCCAAAAACCGTTAAATCAATCAATGACCCGTTGACCTAGGCGGTTGAACTATCGACCCATTCAACGGTTTTTAGCCTTTTTATTTATTTTTTATTTTTTGTCAGAACAAACTATTTATTCGAACTGAACAATTAAACTATCGACCCCGAAACCAGTGGCCAGAACAATTCCATTTCTAGGTAGTTTTTTAAAACCATGCAAAATACAGTATTCATATTTGTATTTGTACTCCTAAACTAAACCGTATTTGTTTCTGTTTTTATCTTATTTTTTTTCTCTATTGCAATATGTAATAACCTTTTGGAGAGAGCCACGCGACTATCATGAAGTCATGGATTATTACAACCGATTCATGTTGGAGATCTCCCATGTACCTCCACCGAATCTTGGTCAATCTTCATTCTCTTAACCAGAAACTGAAACTGAACACCAAATAAAGCCGGACATGGCAGAGTAGATTGGATACAATTAAGCCACCACTGCTCTAGTTCTTAGAGGAAGGAAGGAGCAAGGTGCCAATCGGCTGGTTGGGAAGGTCTTCTGCTGGTCGTAGTAGAGTTTTGGAGGGGGGTATGCGTAACTGAAAAAAGGAGATGAGTCCCTAAACTAAGAAATGTATGTTTAAGTCTAGTGAGATCTAGGAATGGTAATGGAGTGGGGCACCCCCTCTATTCCGTTAGGGGCAGGGAATTCCCGAATTTTCCATTCCCTAAGGTAATTACTTAAAAATAATCTTATTTGTAGATAATTTATAAATAGTATTATGAGAATTTGGAGATATTTTAGAAATTTGGATTATAATAATTTGGAAGGGTACATTAGAATTGGAATTATGGGATTTTAAGATTTTAATAATTTGGGAAAAAACTTAAAAATAATTTAAAAATCAATATTAAATCTAGGGGTATTTTACTAATTTATCATCGAGTTTGGGGAATTATATGCAAACTCCATCCTCGAAGCCAAGAATATTTTCTATGTCCCCACTCTGTCCTTGTTTAAGATCATGTAAAACATGTCCCATTTGGGATGGAGCCCCGATTTAGTGTTTAATGAGAGAGTTGGGATCTCATCCCAACAAAAATTTTACCAACACTTTCAAGATGACCTGTGTCCATACATCTCACCATAAGATTGGATAGGAATGGCAACGGGGTGGGTTCGGGGTAGGGATAATATTCCCCATCCCAACCCCAATTCTGAAATTAACTCCCATCCCTATTCGGGATAAAATTTGTCCTTCATCCCCGATCCCCAACAAGGATGAGTTCCCCGTGGAGACCTAGATCCCTGAAATTTTTTTAAATAACAATATTTTTTGAAAAAAAAATAAAAATTTTAAATTATAAATAATTTTTAAATATATTTTGATATATATATATACATAATCGAGGTCGAGGCGGGGCGGGGCAAGGACCTCAATCCCTACCCCCGACCCCAACCCCGATCTCTGTCCCCGCCCTGCAAAACAATCCCCATCCTCGACCCGATGGGGTTGAGGAAGTCAGGTCCTTGCCAGGGATGGAGAAATTTGCCATCTCTAAGACTGGACCCACCATATATGAGATGTGCACATATTGTTCATATTGGAACTTGTGAGGCGTTAGGGCTACAATCTATCAATTACAAAGAGGACCCACGAAGTTGTTCATAAAACTAGCTAGGAGTACTTGGACTTATTATTTGTAGGGGTGCAAATGAATCGAATCATGATCCAATCCAATCAGAAGTTCGATCCTATTTTGTAGGATTAGTATATCCTTGTTTTAGATCTTTGGAATGGATTGAATAATTGGATTTGATTAGAAATTGGATTGAATAATTGGATTTGATTAGAAATTGGATTGAATTCAGATCACCCCCTATCTGATTATATATATAAACGTTTAAAATTAATTATTTTTTTTATAAATAAACATGTATATATGATAAAAATAGTTGAAAAATACTTGTATCTTTTGTTTTTATTTATTTAAACTGTTCTATTTTCTTTTCTTTTTAATAATTTATTAATTTTTTAAAAATAAAATCAGATCGAGTCAGATTTAGATATCCAACACCCTAATCTAATTCACATTTGAATTACTATTTATAGAGATCCAATCGAATCTTCGGGTAAAATCTATAATGTATCGAATCATATTCAAATATGATTGAATCTATTTTAATCCTTAATTATTTTTTCCCTTTCCTAATTTATTGAAGTTAATAATCAACCACAACCATGGAGACAAGTTACTAATTAAAAGTATTTATCATGGAGTAGAGGCTATAGCTATAAGGGTTGCTCGGAAACCAAACTTCCATGCTATATATTAACCACATGCCTCCCTTGTAGTTACAACTATATCATTTTACATGGTTATTAATGATTCTCATTTCTCACTTTGCATGCAAGGCGACATGTTGAGTTATTGTTTGACCGTTAAACAACACCTAACAAGCGTTAAACAACACCTAACAAGCGTAGCTAATCCCGATTCTATAAGGCTGTATTTGGTTTGAACTTTGAAAGATAACAGTGTAATAATGTACAGGGTTCCTTAATTATCGTTTCCTTTCTTTTCCTATCTTTTATTTTAGGGGAAATTGTCTAAAATTTACCATGAGTTTTCAACATTTCTCCAAAACTCACAACTTTTCAAAATGTCTAAAATTCACTATGTTAGTAAGTTTTTATTTTCCAAAACTCACCTTCCGTTAGTGCACCGTTAATGCTTCTTAACAGAGGTGTTCATGTCGCCATAAATATCAACTTTCATGACCAAATTACCCTTGAATGGTGAGTTGGAGGAAAAGTGGTCTTTTTCAGTTTTCAATTTTCTTGTTTTTTTTTTTGCATTTTTAATGTTTTGTTATAATTTCCAATGTTTTTTTTTTATAATTTCTGTTTTTTTTACATTTTTCTATTTTCTACAATCTATAAATTTTTGGTGTTTTTTCTACAATTTTTATTTTCTGATTTTGTTTTACAATTTCTATAGTTTCTATAATTTGAAAATAATTTTTTTATTTTGTTTGCAATTTCTATAATTTTTATATTTTTGTAATTTCTATGTTTTTATGTATTTTATATTTGAAAATAATTTTTTGAACTTTTTCCATTTTTCATGTCTAAATATTAAAATGGTAATATATTAATACCTGTTAATTTGTTTTGTATATATTTTATATTTTTTATGAAGGTTAAAACGGTGATATATTAACACCTGTTAGTCTATTTAACGTCAAGTTAGTGACATGTTGAGTTTTAGACATTTTGAAAAGTTGTGGTGAGTTTAAGAGAAATGTTGAAAACTCATGGTGAATTTTAGACAATTTCCCTTTCTTTTAAATCAAATGCAGCCTAAAAGCCAAACACCGTCTAAGGGCCTGTTCATTTCCTCTTAACTCTTATCTCTTAAGAGGAATCTTTTAACTTTAAGAGAAAAATAATTATTCGTTTCCTGTTATCTCTTATCTCTTAAAGTGGAATTTTTAGAATTCAAAACAATATTCTTTGCATTTAGAGTTCAAAGGAAAGAAAAGTTCACAAATACCAATATACCTCTCTTAATGTAATAGGTAAAATACAAAAACCTCTGTTGAAGTTTCTGACAATCATAAAAACCTCCCCTATAGCTTCATTTTAATAAATACCTCCCTTGAACTTTTGAGAAACTCAACAAAAACCTCCCTTCCGTCATTGTCTTATACGAAAAACGTTAAATTGATGCACCATTTTTTTCAAATACCCATTCTACCCTTTTATAAATTATTTTACATACAAAATTACTGAAATAACCCCATTTTAACTCAAAAAAACCTCTTTTAACGACCATTTCAATAATTTTGTTTCAGTAATTTTACATACAAAATTATTGAAATATGGTTTTTTGTTGAGTTAAAATAGGGTTATTTCAGTAATTTTGTATGTAAAATAATTTATAAAAGGGTAGAATGGGTATTTGGAAAAAACTGGTGCATCAATCTAATTAACATTTTCTGTTCTCAAAAGTTCAGGGGAGGTTTTTGTATTTTACCCTAATGCAATTATTATACTTTCAAATGCCAGACTTCAAAGCAAATGAACAGAGGCCCTAAGAATACAGGATGCTTATTATTGAAGAAGTATGATCATCGTCACACATTACACTGTTTTAAGCAACCCAAAACAAATGTAAATATTTCTCAGAAATTAAGCATATTGTATGCATTCTTTTAGCAGATAGAGAAGGTCTTCTAATGGTACAATAAAGAAAAAAAAAGCAAACAAACAAACAAACAAAAATGTAAGGAAAATACATGTCGGTAGAGCATTGTTATAATTAATTAACCATTATATCTATGAACAGTGGAATCAAAATCCAGAAAGAAGTGCTATCTTTCTTGGTGCAAAGGAGAACAAGAGGAGTCACATAATTCAGAAGTACATCTCATTTCAGGTGGTGGTAGTCATCAATTCATCATTTCAAGCTTTCTTGGAGGTTGTGAAGCAGTGACAAACACATAACCTCCAAGAAAAATTTGAAGATTGAATTAATATTTTTTGTTTCTTTGGCATTTGATCACTCTCAAGCTCAACATTTTCTTCTATTAAATGAGGAGCATGGTACGTAATACCATTATATTTTGGATTGATCAATATAATGCAAATTGTTATTTCTACTGAAAACATCAAATTTAATGTTTCTCATATACATGCATTTTTTCTAGTTGAAATAATGAAATATATTTCCCACAAATTTGTATTAATCAACCTAAAATACAACCGCAATGCCAAAAATAAAAATGCAATTCAATGCCAATGTACCAAACACGCTCATATAGTTTGTAACTCGGTAAAAATCCAAAATATAGTGTGAACACTAGGGCTTGTTTGGCAATAAATTTTTTGAGTTTGACATTTGAGCACAGAAATTAAACACAACATGTGAAAGGTCACATCGATTTGTCGAGCAATGCATTGTTAAATATGACTTCTCAATACGAGATGGACCAACTTGTTGGTTTGTTGATAGTGGAGACACCTCACGTGACCACCTAAATTACTGTTTCCACAAATTTACACACGAAGAAAGGTCTAAAAGCCTAAAAAAGTAACTTACTCCAGTATTTTATTTATTTTTAATTTATTTTATTAATCTTGAAATGATTCAATTCAAGGGGATTAAGGGAGGCATAAGCAATGCACTTAACTGATATTAAAATTTTCCATTTTTTCAAAATAGAAACTAAAATATCTCAGAATATAAAAATTCTAATTTCTCATAGAATATAAAAAGGTTTGTCTAAATATTAATTAATTTTACTCTCTTATTAGACATAGTTTTTTTTTTTTTTTTTCCTTTTGATATTGAACCAGTAGCCATCCTTACATTAGAATTAGCTGAAGCCTCATTGGTTAAATTTCAAATCTCAGGATCTTCTAATCTTTTTTTAGGTTGTGTTTGAAAACAATGTAAATGGAGTGTAAAAGTACATTAATAAAAAAGAAGTAAATTTGCATTCAAATGGGATTTGATTAAACAAAAGCATATGTTTTATTGGAATTTATGTTTGCATCAATTACAGCTAAAAGTCTGTTTTGTATAATAAAGTAAATTTTATCAGTTGAAAACTAATCCAATTTTGCAATTTATATTAACCATTTTACACTCTACGTATTCGCATTCACACTTTTTGCATCGTTTTCAAATGCAGCCTTAATTCCTCTCTCTAATTTCTACATATTTTCCAATTTTGGGGCAATAATTGAGAGGATTTTCATATACCGAGGCGTACAACTTGTATGTATTGTTGATCTCTGGTCAAATTTGAGAACAAAAGATAAAAAAGACAAAGCAAAAGAAGAATTGCAAATAGCTTATCGTGTCTTCTTTGTCATTGTTCAATGGCATTTGCTTGGCTAGAAAGTATATAGCTGTGGTTGTATAATCCGGATTTGGTCCTCATAGAGCCATCCTCACATGCTTTTACAGCCGTGCTTAGGAAACATCTTTGTATCATATCATGGGGAGATATTCCCAATGCACGGCTACAAGGGACTGGTAAGACAGTCTTGCGAGGACCAAATCCAATTTCCTGGTTCAATGGATTCCGTCTAATAAGTAACTGATTTATTGAATATTGATATTGTGGGCTTGGATGTCATGGGTTCTCATTATCGCTATATAGAGTTCTTCTAGATCGACTTCGCATTAAGGGGCTGTTCATGGATGTAAATGGTTTTATTTTGAAAAACAAAAGCAAACTACATGTCAGAAAAAATGTATTGTTTTTGCTGACATGGCAAGTTATTTTTGTTTTAAAAAATAAAACCATTCACATTGACAAAAAAAACCCCTGACCTTAATTGTTTGTTCAGGCACGAGTTTTTGTTTTCATTTTCATTTTTCTTTTGTTTGATCTTTTTCCTATTTTAGAATTTTGGAATTATTTCAAATTGCAATCTGTAAACCATCAATTTATTCAATTTTGCATAGAGGAACAACTTAAAAGAAAATAAAATATAGGCCCTGTTTAAAATTTTGAAATAAAATAAAAGAAAAAATTGTAAGGTTCAAAGCATTGATACATCCCTTTTGGCATATCATGGTGTATTGAAATTTTGAATCTTGCTTACAACCCTATTTTAATTATAAAATAAAATCTTGAAAATATAACAGGATAATCACAAAGAGAAGAGTTAACAGTTAAATCAGCTACCTAGCGTGATATGCTACCTCTAGATTTGGAAGGGTGTTTTCTTGACCAAGTCGATAGGAAATTCAAATAAATAAATATATTCAATTAGTGTTGTCTTGTTGTATTTGGAATTTGGCTTGTCTAACTACAACCCAATCTTCTTGTACTTTGTTGAATAAAATCAACAATTATTGTTGTATGGATGGAAGCTAGATTTAATTAGCTGAGAGACAATGCTCATGAGGTCAAAAGTGTCTCACACATATGGAGAAGATAATCAAATTGAGGATGCATGTAACATCTTACAAAGGGTGAAATCATTGGATCGACATTCCTCTGAACTTGTATTTTTTGTTTCTCAAAACAAAATGAAAGCATTTTCAATTTGATTTAGTAGAGAAGCACCTATATCACTATAACAAGCTAAATTTCAGAGATAGAAAAACTACTTCTAGTCTTATCCGTCTCTGAAAGTCCAGTAATGTACTATTAGGTTATAGTCTTATAGGGGTGGTTATCAATGGTTACTCATAGCTTGTATCAAAACGATCAATCTCTATTCAGAAAATTGCTTATGAATTCCTAGAATTAACACTCACCTTTTTTATTTATGAAAATGTTCATTAATTTTCAACAGCCAATTGAAATGCAACCAAACGTGGTAACATAGAAATTTTCAGGAAATTATTTATTTATTTTTTAATTTACATGGAATTGGATGTGAAGCGTAAATAAAAATAAGTAAGAAAGATGAACATATATCATGATCTCAGGTACTGAATGAAAACGAGTTTTTGAACCCAGAAATAAAAAAAGAAAAAATGAATTTCTAATTTTAGTTTGGAGAATAAAAAGGAAAAACACTGTAAAGTATAAACCATGAAATTGGTTCATAGTAGTGCATGAAAACGAGATTTGTGGTTCTGTGAACAATCTTTGTCACCTTGAATTAAACACATCGTGAGCCCGGGTTGTGGCCTGAAATGGCTCAAGTTTTCCCATAGCACTAGCATGCCAGATGGCAAATTTTGTTTCAGTTTCCAGCACTCAGCCAAGTGGCAAAAGAAAGACCTCAGTTTTGAATTTCCTCTTCTACGTGGTTGTAAAGCTGAAACTTCACTCGCTGATACAATTAAGAGCCCAGTGCATGGTAGGTGCAAATTTGAGGTGGACTGGAGCAATGGGGCCCAATAAAGACAATGGCATCCAAAATGGACTGACCGTGTCGTTCCTGTTTGGCTGAAACTGAAAGAGGTTGATTGTGCAATTTGTAAACGTCAAATTCAAGACCTTTCTTCATGCTGGGCCATTCTTTGTACAACCCAGAAACGATTGTTTCAGTAATTAAAAAAAGAAACTAAAAAGAGTGGGGGTGTTAGACACCATGTGTGAAGTGAAATCATTTACAGCGAGGTCTCCTCGTTGTCAGTTTTATTCAATGAATTGATGGATTGAATTCTTATCCAAGTAAATGATTATAAAAATAGTCATAAATAACAAATATATATTTTTTAATGATAAAGATAGTATAAAGTTTTCCAGTTGACTCGATCGGTTGTGTTATGAATAATTTGCACAGTTTCAGGGTTCTTATAATTTGCCACGTGGTAAACTTTTGAGGGTTAGAAATTGGAACCGAACATGGATAGTTTTCTGTATGGGCAAGAGTCAGCATGATCGTATGACGTTTAACTTAACCTAATCTGTTAGCTGTTTTCACTTTTCAGAGGTGAAGGCCTTGTAAGTTGTATCTGAGCGCAATCATAGGCCAAATTGTGCAGGGCTGGAGGCCCAAAGGTTGAAAAACTGGACTTTGTTGAATGAATGAATGGCTCTGTAATTTATCACCTGAGCAGTAGGCTTTATGTTTCTTTACCATATGAAGGGATGGAAGACCCATTGGACCAATCCTCCACATATTTTCTTCTCCCCTTAAGTTGATACCGGTTTCTAGACCAGTAGACCAGAGGTGGGATTCATCATAAATCTTGGTGGGTCAGGGGATTAAATTCAGTCCAGCAGTTGAATCATTCAAAACCATTGACCCAGTTTTGAGGACCATTTGAAGAATTTACGACATGTTTGTTGCTGGTTTTGAAAATGGGAAAATCTATGATAAATAACACCATGTTCATTATCATGTTTATAATTCAGGTTTATTGGTCAATTGTTTTTTGGATATCATATTTTTTCTATTATCATACTCGAACCCTTTGAAAATAAATCAAAACTATAATTTCTGTATTAGAAATTTTGTTTTGTTTTAAAAATTAATATTTTATTTGTCCTAAAAACATGAATTGTTTTTTTTTAAATAAAACCATTTTTTTTTCTTTTAAAACAAAAACAGAGTTCTAGGAACATGTTTTTGTTTTTTCGGTGATATGACATTTGAAAAGCAAATGAAAACATAGAAAACCCTCATAAAAAAGCCAGTTTATAAAATACAAATTGGTTTCCTTAGTTCAAATGAAAAACACATTAAAATTAGTATGATTACTTATATCAAATAAAAAGCCCATATCAAGTATGCTGACAAGGCTGGTGTCAGCATGCGACCCATTGTTTACGTACTTTTTGGGTCGGCAAATATATCTGGGCTTCTAAATTATCTTATCCACTTGCCGTGGCCCAGAGCTGGACCATGAACACCGCATACACGGCTTAAATCAGTGCTTTTAACCCGCTTTTTTTATATGGGATCGAACTGTTTGAACTATTACCAGTCACCATTCTGGGTCCGAGTTTCATAAAATCCATAAATCCTTCAAAACCGTTGATTAGGTTAAAAATCATTTGATCTGGTCACCCGGTTATGGGTTATATATTAAATGTATATACAAACTTTTTTTTTTTAATTTTAGGTAATTTTTTAAGATTTATGCATTCCAACATGAAGACACCTTGCTCCATTATTTTTGCGAAAAAAAATTATTTTAAATAATATATTTTAGTATTTTTACAAATAAAAAATATAAATATAAATTAAACATAAAATAATACTTGTACATATATTCAATGTAGAATATAATATACATTATTTTATTAATAATACATGTTTATGAGAGCAAATCAGCCCCCAACAATGTCCCACAGCACATCTCTGTCGTGTATTGGGAACATCTCCGATGATGACATCAGAAATGATGATGTCATCATCGGGAGATGTTTAGAATACACGGCGGGGGATGTGTTGTGGGACGTTGTAGGGGGCTTGATGGAGGCCCATCCCAAGGCCCATCTCACTCCTAGGGGCGGCAGCTCCTAGGATAAGGTCAAGAGTCCAAGATAAGTCAAGAAAGGATAATTCAAGATCCACCAAGACTTAATCCAAGACTCCAAGACTTATCAAGAATCCAAGATTATCAAGACTCTTCCAAGATTAGCAAGAACTCAAGACTCCAATCAAGATCCAACAAAGACT
>NW_010729164.1:356035-400035 GCF_000365185.1 Nelumbo nucifera
GCTATTTTCCCAAAGTTATTCATCAATTCATACTTCAGATTTTCAGATTTTCTTGAGTTCTCTTCTTTGAGTTTTCGCCACCTTTTCTCTCTCCTAGAGAAATCGGTGTTATTCGCTAGGTGCTAGCGAACGCCCAGTGCTTGCATAGCCAACTCCGGTTCTCATTGCTTCCACGCTGCATCAGGGCTGATTTGAACTCCATATTTATACCAAAGGTAAAAACAGTTCATCCTTAGATCAGTTTTTAAAAAAAACATTGGCTTAAAACTCATTCCGTTCTAGATAAATGGGGCCAACTATGCAATTCAGGCAGGCTGTACATGTGTACAAAGATATTCCCAATGCAAGGCTGTAAATGCTGTTCGATTGGAATTGCATTGATGTAAGCTGAACTTGTATGGAGATATTATTAATGCAAGGCAGTAAAGGCTGTTCGAACTGGCGTTGCACTGGTGGAAGCCAAACTCATATAATGCACTCCCAAATGAGTCTTGCATTGGAAATATCTCCCTACTCGTATACTTTATTTCATGGAGAGATATTCCTGATACAAGATTGCAAGAGGTTATTGGGACGGTGTAAGCATAGACTTGCCCTAACCAAAGCCGATCCTCCCCCAAATTCGTTTTTTGCTACTTCATACATGATCAATTCTCCCAAGTGGATTTGCACTATTGCCAACGGGCAGGGATAACTCAGTGTCATGTTTTATCTTCTTTAATGAAATTTTGCTTAGTATTATGGTGTGGAGACAAAAATACCCTTCTTATAGTCTTTAGAACTTTTTTATACGCTACGCAACTAGGGTGTAGGCGTACCTCAAATTGGCCCAAGTTAGAATTCTACACTGGTTTAAGCCTTACGGAAGGTCTATTGAAATTTTGATAAAAACTCGGTCCAAATCTCCCCCAAGTTGTATCCCTCGGACGTCCCCGATTTTGAAGATTGTCCATTAGACCATTACGTCAAGATTTTCTATTAGACCATTTTCTTCTCCACATAGGCATTTTTTCAATAGAGTTTGAAACATTGTTCTTTTAAATCATTAATCAACTAAACATTTATTTTAATTTATGTGAGAATCATGTGTTGAGGGAGGCTTTTTTTTTTCCCAATAGCAAGGCGTTTTTTCACTATTTAACTTATGTGATGCTTAAATAACATCTAATGGTGCCTAACTGTAAAAAACATTTTTCAACCATTTTTCTCCTTTTTTTTTAAGATAAACTCCATACAAAATATTTATTAAATAAATGAAAATGGAACTAAACAGTCCCCAAGTTCAAGCTTTGAGTTGAGCCTGATTCCTTTATCGTGTTCTAAAGCATGCAGCTTTCACCTCCACAGGGAAATGATGCATTACGCTAGGCATCATTGCTATTCTAATGCATCTTAACCCCCCCACCCCACTGCCCCACACCCACACACACAAGTTTTGTTTGCACCAATGTGGAGAGTCTTCTGCTCTATAAGTTCAGTCCTCATTATCAGGGACACCTTATGACCAACTCAACTGCAAGTTGAGCCCTTTCAAAATTTCACAACTGATAGTTGGATCAATTGATATGATCGTTAGCTTGTACTAGTAAAAAATTGGGATCAAATCCAGCTGCCACCAAGGATGGGGATTTATGGATATGGGATATGGGCTACTGCTCTCCCATAAATAACTAAGAGTTTAAATCAGCCCCCCACAACGTCACATAGTACATCCTTGCCGTGTATTGGGAACATCTCCCGATGATGACATCATCATTTATGATATTATCATCGAGAGATGTTTCCAATACACAGCGAGGATGTTCTGTGGGAATGCTTTAGGGGACTGATTTAATCTCAACAACTAAATCCAGGTCTTCTCAAGTTATGTGGTATAGAGGTTACCAGGTTTAATCAGAAACATTTTCTTTATTTTAGTCACATGTTTTAGACATTATATTTATTTACTTCCTACATTTATCTATACCACATAATGCCAATACTTGCCTTTGTTTCGCCCATCTTTACTTGCATGTATGTGTACACATGCCCCCACACTATTGTAACAAAAGGCAATGAACTATTAGTATTTGGGGAAATTTCTGATCAGTATCTTATACTTTGGCTCGAGTGACAATTTGGTCCTTAAACTTTAAAATATGATAATTCAGTACTCAAACTTTCAAAATGTGACAACCCAAACGTTAAGTGACATTTGAAATGTCAAAAATGCCCTAAGAATGCCATATAATTCTCTTTATCAACCATCCAAACATTGACAATAAAATTAATAGTCTCAAATATTAGATTTTTCTAAACAGTCACCAAATTTTTTGAATAGAAAATGTTAGGATTTTGGACTGTTTAGTTTTTTGCCAGCGTTTGGATGGTTGATAAAGAAAATTAGATGGCATTCGAAGGGCATTTTTTACTTTTCAAATGTCACTTAACGGTTGATTAACGGACTGGTTAATGACATGTTCTGGATTGTCACATTTTGAAAGTCTGGGTACTGCATTGTCACATTTTGAAAGTTCGGGTACTGGGTTGTCACATTTTGAAAGTTTGAGTACTGAATTGTCATATTTCAAAGTTTAGGGACCAAATTGTTATTCGAGCCAAAATACAGGGTACTGATTGAAAATTTTCCCTTAGCATTTGGTGCATAAAGCAAATTCAGATCTCCTCTTCACAGAGCTCTTCTCACCCCGATCTCACAGCATGTTCCAACTGCACATCGGGAGCATCTCCTGTACTTAGATCATGTTATTCATGGGGAGATGCTCCCAATACAAGGTGAGATGTGCTGTGAGGAGCAAATCCCAATTCTCACGTCGCACCCTTGATTTATTTATTACCCTAAAACAATCTAAATCTGCTTTTCCTCTTTTCTTCTTCTTCTTGTTGTGAAAATTGAAGTATGGAGAAGAGACATACAAGTATACAACCATTGAATAAAAGAAAATCATCTTTTTAAAATTCTAAATAAATCCTAAAGATGCATATCTACCAGGCTGATCTAATCATAATGTTACATTTAATCTCCTAAATCAAATAAAAAAAAAAACCAACCAACCTAAGGCAATGTTTGGTTTGAAGGAAAAGGTAGGGAATTAAAAAGACCTTTCCCAATCTTTTATTTCAAACCAAACACAGTTTAAATGTTTCGAAACTTATCTCATGGATAGTGGATCTTGGTCTATCTTAAAGCACACACATACACATACGCACACACATACACATACACATATTCCCCCTGGTCAGGCAAATGCATCAGACCACCTATTAAATTATAAATAAAAAACATTACATTTTTCACATTTAAACCCTTAAATCCTAAAATTTATTCACAAAAATAAAAGCATTTAATGGGATGCAAGTCCTCCCAGCTGGTAAGAGCCAAAGTTGAGCAGTTATGATATGAAAGGGCCCTTAAATTACTCAATTGCAATGCATGTGATGGACATGACCATGGAAAATGTAGTGGATACATCCCATTTACCATCTCAACAAAGCTAACAAACACCCAACTAGTACAACCTATGTCACCTCTTCAATTGACAAACAACTATCTTCACATGGAGTTTACATTTTAAGTACAGACAAGATGAAGAATGACAACATGTAAATGCTAATCAACAGTATCAAGGGTTCTTTTTTTTAAAGTATGAAATTTTAATTGTTCTCAGCTTACTATAAATAGTTCCTTAGAGTTCAGACCCCTTTCTCAGTGTAGATGCCATTCAAGTTTCAACTACGTACTTTCTCTACCCAATGGGCCTCTACAGAAACCCATCTCTCACAAACCGACAATTACCATCTGATGACACATCCTCTCATCCACATGGCACCATGGTCACCGTTGATGGGTCCAAAATTAATGTCCATTGTGCCGTTTGGACTCGTGGGCCCCTGTTCATATGAATGCCCATGCTGTACCCATGTGGTGTTAGGGGTAGAAAGGTGATGATCCCAGCCATGGATGCCATGATTTATATTATTTATTGCAAGTGGTGAAGGAAAGGGCGTTGAAGGTTTTCAAGATAATCCAAATGTTGGGATATCAGTGCTGAGATTGGAGTTCTGCAGATGTTTTGGGCTCCGTAGAGTTTCTGAAAGGAATTGAATTGTGTAGGCCCCCATCTCATATTCGGCCCTTTTGAGGCCCACTTCCATTCATTTTGGACCCGACCAGGTCCCAGAGGATGTGAAAATGAAAGGTTGGAACTTGGAACTTGGAAGTAGAGTAGTTCCCCCAACGGCTTGGATGTTAAAAGACCGATTTCTCCCTACTGATTTTGGTTAATGTCAAGAATTAATCTCGTTTTTATTCCATGTTAAAAGTTTTGTCGCATGGTGGTTTATGGACTGGTTTTTCTGGTGCATGGTGCTGCTTCTGAAACCAAAATGAGAAATCTGGCAAGCTGTGGGATTCATGTTTTCCATCATACCATGGAATTTGGATTGGCTCCCCACAGAGCACGCCCAACCACACATCCCACCTGTACATTGGAAACATCTCCCGTATTTGTCAAGGGGAGATGTTCCCAATGCACGGTTGGGATGTGCTGTGCGGCATGTGTGGACTGTGGAACGTACTCCGTGTGGGGAGCCAATGTGAATTCATTATCATGAACTCGTGTGGTCCACAGGGCTTGTACCTAAAGTTTGAAAGCCCTAATAGACAATGGGCCGGGTCAACTATGGAAGATGGCATGTCGTGTAAAGAAAATCCATATAGCTCGATTCTATCTGGTTCACCCACTATGGTGCAGTTTACAAATTCTTTGCTTTATGTACTTGAGAGAGAGAGAGAGAGGAAGGACATGGGCATAAAGATAATTGATAGAAAGAATGGGGAAGCCCAGACAAACACACACACATGACACATGTATATAGTGATGTCCTCGTGCGCTTAGCTGCATTCTTCAGTCCAGCCTGCCATGGACCATTCCTTATCATTTCGTCCTCAGTACATGACATAGAATTCTTCAATCCATGAACTGGTTTCTGGATGGTATTAGATCCTTAGGATTTAATTTAAATTTTTAGTCTCTCTCTCTCTATCACTCATAATCCATGTTGATAAAAGATTTTCATGAAATCCAATTTGGGCCTGGACAGATATAAATTAGGTGGGACTGAGTCCAATTTGTGGAAAAGATGAGAATAAATACATACAAACAAGTTGAAATCAATACAAGAAGAAAGGGGGAGTAGAAAAAATGGGGGAAAATATAAAAGAGAAAGAGGATCATGGCTATGCAGGGTGAACTACCGACATGAACCTGGGCCTAATAATGGCTCGGTCCACCATAGTGGGTTGACAGGGACATTATCAATAAGCTTCCTTTACAAACTGATCCTCTTCAAAATACTTCTGCATTCATACTTCGGGATACATATGCTCAAGCTCAACCATCTCTCTCTCTCCACACACACACATACAAAGAGACAACACACATGCACTAGCTTTAATCGCTTTTCCCTAATCAAGTACATGTAGGGCCAAAACTAAAGTTAGTGTGTCTCACTGTATTTGGTTTTATTTCTTCCCTTTGGAGTAGGTGATTTGCAAATTCAGGGTCATATAAATGCTTTGGTGACAGATATGGGACACTAGGAAAGGTGAGATGATGCCAATGCTTCTGTTTCCTGGGGTAGGTCCCATTTGCAGCAGACCTGTAAAATTTAGTACCACCAGATTCCTTTCAGAATTAACCCCATTTGTCAATCCATCAATATCTATCTATGTATAGAAGAAGGCATGCATCTAGGGTCCCCCATCTGATTATTACTCGGTAGATGGTGTATCTACAGTAATGCACATGTGGCTCACATGTATGGGTTGTTGATACATACCCACCAAAATGCAAAATCAACTGGAGCCATGAAGCAGATTGAATGGTTGGAATCATCCAGACAATATGGATTTTGTTTGGGGATTTGGTTGGTGGATCCCACAGAACATGGACTAAATAAACATCTTGTGTTCTTAGCCTACTAAAAATCAAGTATTTTAGGCATTGCTTAAACACAAATTCTTCAAGTAGCAGCTTCTATTTCAGGCATATTCTCATAATTCATTAAAGGTAATTTGATGTGCCCATGTGGTGTTATACATCGGCCCAGGCCCAACCCAGTATAATTTCTTTTGGGTGATAATTCCGACCACTTGAGGAGGGGGCTCCATGAGCTGTCTTTAATCAAGATGAGCAGGAACCTGTCTCTGGGCACAGCCCATTCTTCTGATTTAAGGGCTTAGTAGGCCTTCTCTTGGTTGAGCAGGATGAGCCTTCGGATGCATTAGGACATTAAAACATGGCTAATGACAAGGGACAAAAATAAGTTCCCCTAGCTTACATGCTTGGCTAGTTTAGTATGTACTACTAGTAGGGGTGTCAATTGGACCAGATTTGGTCCAATCCAATCCGGTCCAATATGAGCCCATTACAGATGGACCAGGTCCAATCCAATCAATACTTTGGACCATAACTCTGGACCAGCCCAATTCAATGTCTGCACCGTTCAATGTGTTGAAATTGGTTTTAATTTAGATTGGTCCCAACTCCCAACTCAAACCTGGTCCATTGACACCTATATTCTTATCTTCTATCAATGGAACGGATATTGGTTCAACCCAACCCAATCCAATATAAATCCATTATTGATGGATTAGGTCCAATCCAATCCAATAAATACTTTGGACCATGAAGTCTGGACTGGTCCAGTTCAATATGTCATATTGGTTTGTGCAATTTGTCCAATTTGATTTTGATTTAGATGGGCTCCAACCCAATTGAGTTTATGAGCTTTTAACGTTTTAATACCAGAACAAAATCTGGTTATCAGTTAAGCAAAAACCTTACTAAGTGTGGCCAGAATTTGGATGCCTATTGGGCCTGCTAGTATGTTAATGGGCTATATTCAGGAAAGAGCAAGGACCAGAAAGACTAGGGAGTTGAGAGTTTGGACAAGCTCATTACAAATTCCTTACATAGATTAAGCCAGCGAGTTTTCACTTTCAGTCCAAAGCTAACCAGGTGCGTCAATTTAGCCCAAATAATCCTACTAAGATCATTCAATATAGGCCCATTAGACACAATTTTTGCAGTCCCAGTACCTAACTAAATTCAAACGCATATCCTGAAATAAGGCCTTCACAATAAACAGTCCAACCCAACATAATGAGTTCAAAGAGTAATTTCCAGCTGACCGAATGGACCAATTATTCTGAGCCATTGACATAAATAAGTCCATGTGGCTGTCTGACTGAATCAGAAGTATTTAAACCGCTCTAAGCATCAATTCCTCAATCTTCTTTTTTTCTCCGTTATGTGTTTAAAATAGGAGTTTAATGGATGTGGCTGTTAATGGGCTGGGTTCTTGGACATAATTCCATAAGTCTTTTGACCTAATGAAAGAACCCAAACCAGGCGGCTTAACAAAATTCTTGCTTGATATAGCCAGACAAACAGGCCCAGACCCGGCCGAGTAAGAGTATCAATTGGACTGGATTTGGTTCAATCTGATCCGGTCTTATATGAGTTCATTACAGATGGACCAGGTCCAACCCAATCCAATAAATACTCGGGATAATTTTGGACTAATTCAATTCAATATCTGGACTGTTCAAATTAGTTTTAATTAAGAATGGTTTGAACCCAAACCTGATTCATTGACACCTGTATTCTTATCTTCTATCAGAGGATCAGATATTAATTCAATCCGACCCAATCCAATATAAATCCATTATGAATGGACCAGGTCTAATCAAATCGAATAAATACTTTGAACCATTAAGTCTGGACTGGTCTAATTCAATAAGTCTTATTAGTCGGTCCAATCCATCCAAATTAATTTTAATTTGGACAGAATCCAACCCAAAACCGATCCGTTGACACCCCTATTGCCGAGGTTCACTTTTCCTCCAGATGCTCTACTTGACAGGTTATATTGAGAACCAAATATTGGGCAAACGGCAGGCTATATTGTTGTGGAGGATGTTTTTCTAATACTAGTTCTTGTTCATAGCATGGAACTCTACTGCCTAAAGAGTTGCAGTAATATGAGTTTTAAACTAATAGTCCATCTGTACAATTTATATATATGTAAGGTTCTGATAGTCTAAGGTTATAAACAAAATCAAGCCTACATTTTGTTTCTCAGGATTTGGTGCTCATGACATATATGAAATCTAGCATCCTATAGAATAGCATGTATGGTTTGATTTTTCATGAATGATGGAAGGCAAGAAATACTATTTTGTTTGAAGTGGGAACCGAGCCAAGGGTCATAAGGTTTGATCACTGGAAGCCCTTTTGTTCTTTCCTTATTAAACAAAAATTTCTCTAAGCGGCTCACTGTAGATTGTGTATAGTCAATCAATTGATAAAAAAAATAAAAAAGAAAAAAACAATCAGTTGATCAAACCATCACACTCAATTTTCCTATAATCTTACCTACAACCCTACATATATAGGGTTGTACGAAAGCTCTAAAATTTTCCTTAATCTTGCCACCAGTCTATTCTCAAGATGTTCAAACTAGCGATAATGATCTTATGGATTTTTTCAGTTTTTTTATTGCCAAACATTTTGTTAATTACATAATTTATATCGCTGTATTAACTTAATTTGATTTCTTTTGATGAAATTCCCTTCAATCTCTCCTACACCATGGATAGCATATAAACATATAGAAATAGTTCTTTTAATTCATTGAATGTTCATTAATTCACAGGAATAGAGGAATGGAATCAGAATTGGAGTGGGGCATTCTGATTCCAACTCTTTGGTTGGGCAGTATAGAATCTCATTTCAATTCTTGATGGAATAGCATTCCCTCATTTGAGGGAATGGCAATTTCCTTCTCTCTCTTGGGAATAAAATCACATTTCAATTGATTTCAATTCGTATCTGATGTAACCGTTTCTGGTCACAAATCATTTTTTGTGGCTAAATACCTCGTCATCCCGTCTACTCCCAGGTGGCCGATGACTCAGGGGCTGAAGCGGAGCTCTCTGGCGTAGTGCAACCTGACTGCTCCCTGCAGGAGATGATCTTCTCATCTTTGTAGACGACGGGAACTAGTTGCCTGCAAGAGCTAAATCAAAGAACCCGGGGTGGCTTACCCGGCGGGGACACTCCGATGGCTAAGTTAGCACACAGTAGAGAAATTGAAGATGATATCAGAGAGTTAGAGAGATAGAGAGCAGGGGTTATCATCTCTTTTCTCGCCTCCCTTCATTTCCTTCTATTTCTTCTTATGTTTTTCCTCCCTCCTTTCCCCTCTCGGGGGGTGAGGTCCTCGGGGTTTTCATGCGGTGGTCGGTCTGACTAGGAAACGAGCTGCCCGTAAGGTGCCAGGCAACATGTTGGCGAGCTGCCTGTAAGTGCTGCATGGTGGCGAGCTGCCTGTGAGTGCCAGGTTCTATAAGGTGCCAGGCTACATGATGGCGAGCTGCCTACTACCTGTAAGTGCAGCATGGTGGCGAGCTGCCTACTGCCTGCGAGTGATGCATGGTGGCGAGCTGCCTAGTTAGTTAGCACTTAGTTCTCATGAGGTGCCAGGTGTCATAATGTCATTGGAGGGCCAAATCCGCCCTCGTCATTTGCCCCCCACTCCCGAGCTGAAAGTAACTCAGTGAAGGGAGTAGATTTCTCCTTTTGGTCCATATTTCGACGAGCTCGTAAGCGCTGATTCAGTTTCTTAGGCTCTAAGAGCTACTTGGAAGCGAGCTACCCCGTAAGGTGCCGAGGTCTCTGCCAATTCGGTACTATAGCCCTTAGGCATTGGGAGCGACTTGTAGTCCACTCCTGGACTTTGCCCATGCCGAAGAGGCGACTAGGTCTTATGCAGTATTGTAGCCCTTAGGCTTCGGGAGCGACTCGTAGTCCACTCCTAGATTCTGCCCATGCCAAAGAGGTGACTGGGTCTTATGCAGTATTGTGGCCCTTAGGCTTTGGGAGTGACTCGCACTCCACTCCTGAACTTTGCCCATGCCGAAAAGGCGACTACGTCTTATGTAGTATAGTGGCCCTTAGGAAGCGACTCGTAGTCCACTCCTGAACTTTGCCTATGCCGAAGAGGCGACTAGGTCTTATGCAGTATTGTGGCCCTTAGTCTTTGGGAGCGACTCGTAATCCACTCCTGAACTTTGCCCATGCCGAAGAGGCGACTGGGTCTTATGCAGTGCCGAGGTCTCTGCCAGTTCGGTACTTTAGCCCTTAGACTCTGGGAGCGACTTATAGTCCACTCTCTTTGACTTTGCCCACGCCAAAGAGGCAACTGGGTCTTAAGCAATATTGTAGCCCTTAGGCTTTGGGAGCGACTTATAGTCCACTCCTAAACTTTGCCTATGCCGAAGAGGCAACTGGGTCTTGAGTAGTGTTGTGGCCCTTAGGCTTTGTGAGCGACTCATAGTCCACTCCTAAACTTTGCCCGTGTCGAAGAGGCGACTGGGTCTTGAGCAGTGTTGTGGCCCTTAGGCTTTGGGAGCAACTCATAGTCCACTCCTGAACTTTGCCCATGCCGAAGAGGCAATTGGGTCTTGAGCAAAAATGTGGCCCTTACTCTTTGGGAGCAACTCATAGTCCACTCCTGAACTTTGCCCATGCCGAAGAGGCAACTGGGTCTTGAGCAGTGTTGTGGCCCTTAGGCTTTTGGAGCGACTCACAGTCCACTCCTGAACTTTGCCCATTGCCGAAGAGATGGCTGGGTCTTATGCAGTACGGAGCTGCCTATGAGGTGCCGGGCCGAGCTGCCTGTGAGGTGCCGGGCTGACCGGGTGCCGAGCTGCCTGTGAGGTGCCAGGCTGACCGGGTGCCGAGCTGCCTGTGAAGTGCCGGGCTGACCAGGTGTTGAGCTGCCTGTGAGGTGTCGGGCTGACCGGGTGCTGAGCTGCTTGTGAGGTGCTGGGTTGACCGGGTGCCGAGCTGCCTGTGAGGTGTCGGGCTGACTAGGTGCCGAGTTGGATTGATGAGCTTCGTTGCTCTTTAGAGACCTGCAAGGAACTGAATGTCAGATGACCCGGGGTGGCTAACCCGGTGAGTTCGGTGCTTAAGTTACTACTCTCATAGTAGACTGCGAGCTAAAAATCACAAAGTCTGAGAACTAGAACTTGCTTACTTGTTTCTGGCTAAAAATCACTTGCCAGGTCGCCAGGCCGCGCCTGGGCCAGGTTGCCAGGTCGGTGCCTGTGCCAGGCCGCACGCAGGCCGCCAGGTCGCGTGCAAGTTGCCGGGTGGGCGCCTTAGAGCTATGATTGCACTGCATCAGCCTCGTGGTGTCGGTCACCCAATCCTACAAGAAGCTGCTAGGAGCTCGACCAACGGGGGCAGCATTACTGACTTTAGGTCACCAACTCGCACAGGAGCCTTGGAAGACTCGACCAGCAAGGGCACCCATGTAGTCTGTTGGATACCAACTTCCGTGAAAGCCACGAAGAGCTCATCTTTGTAGAGGGGACCTCATTAAGAGGACTGATGAGGTTTTATTTTCTGGGAGAAGAGGACTTAGCTTTTTGTAAGATGATAACTTAGCTTTTGTAGAATGAGAACTTAGCTTTTTGTAGCGATTCGCATAGACGGCGCCAAATGATGTAACCGTTTCTGGTCACGTATCATTTTTTGTGGCTAAGTACCTCGTCATCCCGTCTGCTCCTAGGTGGCCAATGACTCAGGGGCTGGAGCGGAGCTCCCTGGCGTAGTGCAACCCGGCTGCTCCCTGCAGGATATGATCTGCTCATCTTTGTAGACAGCGGGAACTAGTTGCCTGCAAGAGCTGAATCAGAGAACCCGGAGTGGCTTACCCGGCGGGGACACTCCGATGGCTAAGTTAGCACACAGTAGAGAAATTGAAGATGATATCAGAGAGTTAGAGAGCTAGAGAGCAGGGGTTACCATCTCTTTTCTTGCCTCCCTTCATTTCCTCCTATTTCTTCTTTTGTTTTTCCTCCCTCCTTTCCCCTCTGGGGGGTGAGGTCTTCGGGGTTTTCATGCGGTGGTCGGTCTGACTAGGAAACGAGCTGCCCGTAAGGTGCCAGGCAGCATGATGGCAAGCTACCTGTAAGTGCAGCATGGTGGCGAACTGCCTACTGCCTGCGAGTGCTGCATGGTGGCAAACTGCCTGATTAGTTAGCACTTAATTCTCGTGAGGTGCTAAGTGTCATAATGTCATTGGAGGGCCAAATCCGCCCTCATCAGTATCTGAACCAACAGACTATATGAGAATAAACCATTCCAGTTCTGATTCCAAGTGATTAGGATTCCGAATCCAGCTATGAATTAAATGGACCCAAAGTATTTTCTCATATCTGTCATACTTCAATAAGGTTGTATCGAATATATTGTAATTTATTCCAAACTATTCTCTCAGCGGAACTAACTATTCTTTGTGTCGAATATATGCTATGAATTAATGCTTCTACATTTATGTTTCAGGTTCAGCATGCTTGCGAGAAATAGTAGTGTCAAAATGTCAAAATTGTAATTTTACCTCCTCATGTTTTAAGGGTGAGAAAAAGAAAACAATAGTACAAACATTAGCTCAACTTTTTCTGTTATTTTTGTATATCATGGCCATATTGGTGTCTATGAGATCCTAATATTTCACTCTATATAATATACCAATATAAATTCTCTTTGGTGCATGATAGTTCTTCTTTTGCTTTGGTTTTCCTTTTTTCCTTCTCTCTTTCCTCTCAAGAACTGTTATTTCATACAGATGCACCAATGTAGCTTACCTCCTATGTATAAAAATATCTAGTTGGTCCATCATTTGCATTCCCTTCACAAGTAATTAATTTGTTGCCCAAGCATTTCACCGTTTTATTGAAATATATGGGTCATTAAATGGGGAAAAAGGTAGGTCAAATTACAACATTAATTTAATACTGAATAACAAAACTCCAGTTGGCGTGATTAATGAATTTAATGGACGGGTTGAAAATTGAGATAAGTTAAAAGAACAAGAATAAGATCAATAATTAGGTGTTAATATTTTAGAATTGAACAATTCAGAACCAGGTCACCCTTAATGGAATGAGCTGAATAGACTCCTCCCATAACATAATCAATAGGCAATGGCAAATTGTCTACGATATCAAAGCAAGCTAGGAGTGGTAATTTATTGGATCCGGGTCGGGTGGAGGCATTTTAACACAAATGGGTTTTGTTCCCAGTAGTTGACAGCCCTAGAATCGATTAAGCAAAGCATTTGAGCAATTGAGCAGAACGTTTCATACCCCAATTCAAAGACAAACAAATTCTAAAGTTATTAGTTCTGGTTCTGTTGGGAATTGGAGTTATGGAAACTTGGAATAGAAATTTTGAGCCATGTTTAAAGATATTGTCTTTAGAATATTATTTGTCCCCACTCAATTTTACTGAATTTGCTATTGGATTATAAACAAATTCGTCCTCAAGATACAACAGAGCTTTGGGTGAGAACCTGCAACTAGCAAAGTTAAAGAATTTCCAAAAAAAACCTCATGTGAAATAGTAGCAAATTGAACTGAGAGAGACAAGAGTGATTTTTGAAAACTTATATTCATTTGTTTGATTCGTGCTACTTATATAATTTCTGAAAAGTCATGGAGAAGAGGAAGGTGGTGATTTAGAAAAGATTCTTTGAACAATCACAATTAACCTTGTGACTATTAAAAGGTAGTTAACAGTTAACTTTGAATAGTGCCTCATTGCACTGAACACACGTGCGTGTGCACATGCATTGTGCAATATCAAGCATCTATACTCTCCTCTTGACTGTGTTTAGTTGCAATGCAAACGCAAATATGTACATTACATATTTACCCATTTTTTTTGTTCATGAATGCAAACGCGGTTCACATTTTAAACCGGTGCAAAAGTTAATTATCAAGAAAGCACAAAATTGTATAAAAAAAAATAGGTATAGTAATGCTCTCTTTTCAGAGTACAAAACTGTTAGAAAATGCATTTTTGCTCTGATAATCATTACTTTTTGACGCATCAAATAAATGCTCACAAATGCGAACCAGAGTACATAAATGCCCCGGTTCAGCATTTGTATCGCAAACAAACGAAGCCTTATAAGTCTAAAATGTGTAAACAAACTCCTATTTAAAAAATTCAAAACAAGTTTAATAATTTCCAATGTGGAACAAATTAAAACTGGTTTTAATATTAAAAGAAAAAACTATTTTCCAAGATATATGTGAAGTTGTATTTTTTTTCATTTAATTAACCAATCAAACCCTATTGCATTTAATCTCTAATGTGATTAAAATCCAACAGGTGCTGCCTCATGATGCCTAGGTAAATAACTCACCTACCATAAAATATATGCCTCCCCACTTGGGGGAGGTAATTAAGCAAGAAGGGAGAGAGTCAGGGAGACGACTCAGACGAGTTTTAACTCTTGATGGGGTTCAGGAAATCTTCCTGTAAAATGAAAAGAAGAGGAATCTGAGACGTGGGAAAGCGAAAGATCCGGCGAGGCTTTTGCTGCTTGTTTTCTCTCTTGTTCATTCAATGCCATCCATCTCTGCCAGCTAACAATCCCCATAAAATTTGAATATACAAATGTATCCTAAACTTCGTTACTTCTATTGTATTTACTACATATTTTCTTCTTCCCAACTTCCCATAGTCTTAATTTCTTCCAAGTTCCAACATTTTTATTGGTTTTAGTGACCATTTGTTATATAACAAGGCAAAGAAGTCTATCGTATATCCTACAAAGAGCCCTCACCTGAAACTGTCTCTTTCACCATTGATGCCTTTCCAGAGTTCCTGTTCATTAGCTCCAATGGCACTTGCAAAGGAGTACTGGGTGGCCTGAGACTCACAGACGGCCTAGCTTGCTTCAAGTGTGTTACGGTTCCTTCTGCTGGCAAACATGTATGGAGGGTCTCCTTTCCCATTTTCTGATTCTTCTTCTCTTCCCTTCTTCGGATTCATTAATAATTATCACGAAGCAGGGCTCGAAGAGGAAGAGGGATCAAATAACACAAGTGGGTCTACCAAGGATACAGCCCTGAGCAGTCTTCCCTCTCTTTCAGATCTAAGCAAGGAGAACAGCAGAGCGTATGTGTTTGGAATCACGAATTCTCCACCCGAGGAAGCTCAATCTATTATCAACTTCAGGACCAGTTATGACAATTCGGCGTGTCCCTCTGAATCCTTTCTTAGCTTCGAACAAGGAGAACGGGTTCCTCGCAGCAGTAGTCGTCGGACGACCGACGATCATGAAGATGGTTACTCAATCTGGATAGATTCTACGCACCTTATTAACCAGTGCCAGTGGCATCAATCCAGTAGTAAGTCTGCTGCGGCCACCGACTCCCGTCTGTCTGCAGAAGACCTCAATTGCTACGGCTTGAAGAAGAACACGGAGGGGCGATTTGGGTGGTTGTATTCAACACCGATTGCCACCGCTGAAAATGTTGATGAAGAGTATGGAGGATCAGAAGCACGCTTCCTCAAGCGGCCTTACACGGTATTAAATTAATTGCTTCTCTCAAGTAGATTAGGTAATACTGCCTTGAAACCAACATCGATCATCGACTGTATTACTATTACTTATGAGTTTGACGTCGTTATGACATTGTTGGTGCAGGGAGGTGAGATGCAAGCGGTGGCCAAGAAGCACTGGGCAGCTGGTTCACCTTGGACGCCCAAGCCCAAGTCATCTCCACCCAAGGACTCACAGAGTATTGCAGCCAAGGTTTGGTTACTTAGCTTCTGCAACTGAACCTGACTTATTGTGGGTACTTACTTGTGAAGATGAATTCCACTTAATCATGGAGGTTGAAATGACCCTCCAACCATACTAATAGTTAATTGTGTATTCCAGAACCGAAGAGAGAAGATCAGTGAGCGGCTGAAGATATTGCAGGATCTAATACCAAATGGAGCAAAGGTGAGGTTTCTGGATTTTATTTACTAATTCCTGGATTGAATATGAATATCCTTCAATTTGAACAGGGTGTTTAATTCTTAATGGTGAAACTAGTCATCATGTAATGCTATTTTGCCTTCTCTGCATTTTGAGTACACAGGTTGATTTGGTTACCATGCTAGAGAAAGCCATCAGTTATGTCAAGTTTCTGCAGTTGCAGGTGAAGGTAATAATTCAACTCAATCTCATAGCCAAGGTCTTAAACTTTATATATAGAAGATTGTAGTTATTTTGTATGGCTAGATGAAACAATTGTTCTTGGCACAGGTGCTAGCAACAGATGAGTTCTGGCCGGTACAAGGTGGAAAAGATCCTGAGGTTGGCCAAGTGAAGGAAGCCATTGATGCCATTCTCTCATCCCACGGGCTCAGAAATTCAAGCTCAAAGGAAGAAAGCCATGGCGCAACAACAAGAAGAAATCAAATAATAGAAAACAAGAAAAAAAACAAAAGCTAAGACCGAGGAAAAAGTTCTTGGTCACTTCTCTTAAAGCGAAAAAGAAAAAGGTTTTCTTTGGAAGTTAGTGATGATAGGTAGAAAGACAAAGTTTTGTATCATTCTTCAAAAGCTCTGTACTGTAAACTTTAGTGCTATGACATTTTTCATTTATAATGAGATACGAGATTGAAATCTAGTCCGAGTTTGTGTCATTGAGGATCCATCATATCTACCTTTATTGCAAACAGTTCTTATATTCAAATTCAATTTAATTTGCTGGGAAGACTTCTTTTCTCCCAGTAGTTCCATGAATTATGGACTTCAGTTATTGGGGTTTTAATTGTTTAGTCCACCCCAATGTTTTTGAATCACCGTTGATCCGGACGGTCGGATCATTCAGCCCGGGAATCATTCAGACAACTGATTCTGTTTTATCTTAAATCCGGTCTTTGGCCAAAAACCATTGAATTGATTAACGAGGCAGTTGAACAGTTAATTCATTTAACGGTTTTGGCCTTTTTAGTTTTAATAATTTTTTATTTTTTATCTGAACGGACCATACCCAGAAACCGATGGCCTGAACCTCCATAAACTTTAGAACAATTTATACATTTGGAACAAAAGTCCATGTATTCAAGGGGGTGGTGAATCATTGCCAGAGGTATTGAAAAATAAAACCCAAAAAATTATTAAGTCCTTGAGGTAGACTGAACTCTAAATTTCCCGCTGTTCCATCACTCTCATTGGACCTTGGTTCCTTGATCATAATGAATGATGTTACTCGGTACTTACCAAAGGGGCAGACCTATCGAACAAAGTCTACTTGTGTGATTAATAATTGAAAGTTGCCTCATCTGATTGAGATGTATTTACTTAGCACAAATCCTTCAAGTAGAAGATCCGGTTTTGTATTTTTTACCCTTCAAAAAGAAAAAATTTCCCTCTACTGTTCTATCCATCCTGTTTCACAGTACAGAGGAAATGTTGACCAGATCTCACCTCATGAAGGTTGATGGAAGTTTCCTCTCTCTCTCTCTAAACTGAAAAGGGCGATGTCCACGATCTGCTGGGTACATGTCAGTTAATTAAGGATCTATCACATGCTCAATCCCACAAAGAGCTTGCAGACTACATTCCCAATGACAATTAACTCAAGATTCAAACATACTGGTTTCCATAAAAAAAAAATGAAATGAATCCTAAAGAATGTCATAAAACTATCCAATCCATGCTCTTACAGGACCAACCATCACGTTGTTTTGCTTTCGAGGAATTCTTGCACCATCCACTCGATGTATTGATATCAGTGCTGGTTGGATATCGATTTCTAGGTTCTGGCTAATTAATGAATTAAAATACAAAACCACCCACTTTGACTGTTCCTCTTTCAATCCCCACCACTGATAAATGGTTTTTGATATTCAAGTGTTCCATTCTGATCAAAAAGAGGGCTCCAACACATTTGTTTAATTAATGTGTGTTTCCTATTTCTTTCTTTCAATTGATTAATTAGTAATTGTTTACTGTTTTTTTTTTTTTTTTCATTCTCTTGATCCTTGGTTTCAGTTGTGGTCATGCATCCATTTTTCACATTCTCATGTTTCCCTTGTAGGGTTTTGCAAAATTAATTTATGGGCAATGATTGAATCCTTGTCTTTTTAATTAATTATTAATCAAAGATTAGATGTATGTATTAAAAAATTAAAACTAATTCAACAACTTCACCTAACATTTTAAGATTTTAGGCTGAACGATCCTAAATGATGTTATCCAAGCCTGTTTGAACAAGTGGTCTAGTGTTAGATCCTCGTCAAGTACTGAGATGACCATGAGAGGTGTGAAATAGATGAGGCTCGAAATGACAAACTGTAAACTATAGTAGAATGTCTAACCATAGGTAAAAGTGCACACGGTGCCTAGGAAGGATTTGTCACTATGTACAAAACCACCCTTGCAGGAATTCACATCTGTGCTTCATAAATGCCCCACATGCACATCTGAGCATGCATTGAGAATATCTTCCATACTTGTCATTGGGAGATGTGCTGTGGACAACTTTGTAGAGCGCAGATGCGATCTCCCCTGACAGTCTGTCGTAACACTCTATGCTGAGCTAACACAATTGCGTAACAAGCAGAAGAATTTGGAAGTTCCTCTCAATGAGATCTAATCCTGTCTGAGGTGGAGAAAGGAGAAATTATATAAAGTATTTTGTAACTCCAACATAGAGACCTTTTATTGTTCGTTTTACACACCCATATTCATCAGAACTCACCCCTGCCCTGCTGATTAAAAATTAAAAAAAAAAAACCAACCCCTTCCCTCAGAGTCACCAGTTTACAGTCCTCATTGATATTCTTGGATTTGAAATTTTCTTTTTAATTATTAGCCTACACCATGGATATGGTTTTTAATTCAATCGAGAAGTTCCCTTTTAATAAATTTTGCCTCCTGATGTTTCAAATTATAATGGTCTCCACTTGTTGTCGATGCTTGGATTTTAAATTTTCAGCAAAGTATTGAAGCCTGAATCAATATTGTACATAATTGGTGACCTAATTATAGGATGGACCACTCTTATCCTTGTATGTTTTTGAAATTTAAACTTCCCGGAGTCAACTCGGATCTATTACAATACAACTCAATTGATTTCTGAGTTGACTCAACTTACAAAGTCATTGTTATTGTCCTTCCCTTCACTTTGCCCGACTTGAATCGAATCATAAATGTGACGACTCGGAACTAAGAAAATTTCGTTATTGAGTCACTTTTTCATGAATGGGTGGTTGAATCACCCAATAACAGAATCTATGAAATAAACAAAAAACCATACACGTAATTCAATCAGATTCAAGACTCAGTATCAACCCGGTCCTTTTAAGTATATGTTTGGCATCGATGATGATGTGTGGGTTGGAAGTATTGTTTTCTGAGATAACAATGTCTTTTTTTCGTTTGGAAACATTGCTGCCAGATAAGACATTTCCTAAAACAACAATAATATTTTCTGTTTTATAGCAATACTTCAGGAAATGCCAAATTCGGCATTGTTCTAAGTCACACCTTTCCAATTTCTAAGGTATGGCTTACAGTACTGTTTTTTATGAAAAAACAGTTCCAAACAAACAGGCATTTTCTGAAGTACCGTTTTTTCTGATGTAACATTGATGTATCACCGTTTTCTGAAACAACAGCACTGATGCCAAATCATTTGAAATGCAATTAAAGATGAATGCTGATTGAACATTGTAGGAAACTTTTTACTTGAATCACATCTATAACCTACCAGGTAAGTGCCACATCATTTGAAATGCAACAACATTAATGAAATTCGCCCAAAGAGGATCCCACAGCCCATCCCAGCCATGTATTGAAAACATCTCTCCCATGACAAGCACGAGAGATGTTTTCAATGCACACTGAGATGTGCTTACGGGCACGCTATCACTCCAATGGTCGTTTTAAAAAACATCTATTTGATGTTTCAACTTGTTGCATCGTATTGTTTTGTAAAACATAACCGTTGTAACCTCAAACAGTCTAACCAAACTCATTTTGTTAATGTTTTACTATTGAAACACAGATGTGGGGCTGATGTAAACCCCAAACAGAATCACAATGCGACCATACCAAACATCCCCTTAGTGGGTGGGCTCATCTTGCATTGCAAGTTGACTCACTGAGTCACCACGTTTTTTTGTCGGTAAAAGCTGAATCACCACCAAGCTGAACCATTAGAGCTTTAAGCTGAACTCCGATTAGTGTGGGGCTGTCGTGTTTGAAAAATGAAAACACAGCAGCAGGCACAGCAACTAAGCCATCAATTAATGTTGTGGTCCTGGTTATGTTTGTTTCACTAATTAATCTGTTTGACAGGATTTCAGTCGGAAGTTATAATTAAAGAAAGCTCTTAGGGTTAAGCCCTGTAATGGCACATGGCATGAGGGGTTGTGAGCTGTGATTATTCATTCTTGTGCTTGTGGCTGGGATTAAACTGAAGATCATGTGTCCATCTGAGTTCAGGGATGATTGATTATTCACTCTTGATCTTGGTGTGGTTTATTTGGGCTGACAAGATATGTTAACGTGGGCCAACGGTCCATTACCACCTGCCAACACACGTAGAAACCAACTAATAAACCACATACTATAGGATAAAGCAACTTCTGTTGTATCACATGAGGCCTTATTCTGACTCTCTTCCTTCCTCCATCTCGACTAAATACCCCATCTTTCAACTGTGAAATTTTCCCACCGACATTTTTGTCTGTGAATGAAACTGGGCCTTAGAGCTGGATTGAGCAACTCTGTGAATGGGTGGTTTGGTCTAGTCCGGCCCAGTTCATAGATGTAGCACCTCAGCACTTTGCTCTAGAACATTGGACACAAGTCACAACGTAAACTTAGAAAGGATGCTTAGGGTCATCAAATTTGTTCTCACATTTTGCAAAAGAAAAATTATTTTTGTATAACCCATAAAATTATATACCTATTCCCTGGCTTATGCTCAAGCAAAAATTGATGTTTTTGCTTTGATTCAAAAGCATGGGGTGCGTATTCTCATTTATTTTTGTTTTAATTTTTTTACCTTATTTATTTGCAATACAGAGCAATTAAAAAAGAGAAAAAAAACTGAAGCAAAATAGTAAAAATCAAAAGTAAAAGTGAACCACAATTTGCATTCTTCTCATTTGCACTCTTATGTATTTGTATTAATCCCAAATTTTCAAAAAAGAAAAAGAAGAAGATAGAGAAACAAAGGGATGGCAAGACTGTCTTTTTACGTGAATATAGTTTTCTTGATTGGATTAATTCCCTATATATTTATGCATAAGTAATCACTAATTTATGAATATCGAGGTATTGGAGCTAGAACAGCATTCAGAATCTCGAGTTGCTGGGTTATTAGTACATTAGGTAGCTGATAAAATAATGGTGTCATCACGCAACAATCAAACCTGCAAGCCATAATTAATATGTCTCTAATTTTCATTAATTACTATATGCTCAATACACCTGAAAATTAGTCAGTCAAATTGATCTGTACCGCTATACATAAGGAATATGTCACTAGTATTAAAGGATACCAATTAACCAATTCTCATTTAAAATGCACATAGATCAAGATGAATCATTAAATGCTGGTTCAGATTAACAACTTATCAAAGTCCTAAAAATATTATTTATGTATATAAGAACTGCAGTGGAAGATGAGTCAATTAATATGCCTTATATTGCAGAGATTAAAATGTTGAGCAACTGTCACTTTCTGAAACGACTGTCTTAAACGTACATTATATTAATTAATAATTTGACAAATAAGAGAAACAGAAAGTTGAGCGAAAGTTCTTAATAACTATATATCAAATATGAATTGTTCGGGGGTGAAGGTTGAGTTGGTCAAGGATGTTATGTAGGTATTTTTGTGGTTGTTTTTCATTTAGGTCATGTCGATGCCATGTGTAACAGATGTCAACGTTGTTCTTCTCTTAGGCCACATGGTTGTTTCTCTGTAACAAAGGCCGATTACATCTTTAGGGAGATACATGAGGGTATCAGTGGAAATCACCCCAACGTACGAACCCTAGAATATAAGGCACTCAGGCAAGGTTACTTCTGATCCACCATGAAGCAAGATGTAACCAAGCTCGTCCAAAGGTGTAACCGCTATCAGAGGCACTCTCCACCAACCTACAATTCCCCTCACGCCCATTCCTAGTCCGTAGACTTTTTCCCAATGGGGGATGGACATCCCCAGAGCATTCCCCACCATGGTCAAACATAAAAAGTATCTCCTTACCACAGTAAGCTATTTCACAAAGTGGGTAGAGGCCATTGGCATGCATCACTGTGCAAAACGTCCAAGGGTTCCTATGGAGAAACATCATCTGCCGTTTTGGCATTCCTCAAGTTCTCATCACCGACAATGGCTCCTAGTTCATTGATCGAAAATTTGAAGCCTTTTGCATGGAACTCAAGATAGATCACTGGACCACGGCCATTCATCAACCATAGAGCAATGGACAAACTAAGGTGACCAATCGAACCCTACTCCACGGTTTGAAGACTAGACTTGAGAAGGCCAAAGGCAGGTGGGTTGAGGAACTGTTGAGCATCCTCTAAGCCTATAAAACCACACCGTACATGGTTACCGGAGAGACCCCATTCATCCTAGCATTCAGAGTCGAGGTAATGATCACCGTGGAGATCAGGTCTCCTACTCTCCAGACCGAGCTCTACAATGACAAAATGAACAATGAGTATCTCCATGCAAAGCTCAGCATACTAAAAGAAGCCCACGATAGATCACACACCAGGATGGCAGAATAACAGTAGAGGAGGGCCAGGTACAATGACTCCAAAGTTCGAAGGTAAGAATTCAAGACAGGAGACCTTGTCCTCCGCAAAGTCATAGTGCCCAAGCCAGGAGAAGGAAAGCTCGGACCCAACTGGGAGGGACCATACAGAGTGATTAGAGTCCTCAGCCCGAGCACCTACAAACTAGAAGACCTCGATAGGAAGCTAGTGTTGATGAGCTAGAACACTGAAAATCTACGGATGTACTACCAATGATTAAAAACGAGAATCAACTGCATACAAAGTTCAAGAAATAAAGTCCCCTTTTTGTGTTCAACAAAAAAATATGCACCACACACACCTATCCAACCAAACTCTTAACGGCTAGGGACTTTGAAACACGTCACCGCATACACTAGCTCACACATATCGGCCATGCCGAGCTGATCTAGAGTGACTAATAGACCCAGCCAAACTGAAGCACCGAAGCCTAAAGCCGAATAGGCACCATTGGGCACCGCGGGAACAACGTCCTCGCCACAATGGCAAGAGGACTACCATCGAACTTCGCACATCCAACCGACTAACAGTCAAAGAAAATCCAGTGGAAAACCAGGGCTATCCTAGTCAAAAAGTATAAGGCTCTCCAAGACTAGGTGCCACCAAGCTCCCCGACACTGTTGAGAGCTCGGAAGCACCTCAACCAGCATAAGACCGAGGCCATGAAGTCAAAGACCTCGACCACATGGCGTTAAATCCAAGACCTCAGCGCGGCCTGTGAACCATACTGACCAACCTAATTCCAAAGTGGAACAACTTAGAAAAAAGAAGGGAAAAACAACACAAAATGTGCTCGACAAAAAGACCAAACTTACATTAATTAAAAGGTTGATACAATGATTATAAGCTCAACATACCGAGCTGTGTATAACAAAAGAAGAAAAAAAGAGAGAGAGCATCAATCCAAAGGACCGTACTACCCCTTGCCACAACGATCACAGGGTGCTCGCGCATCACTCTCCTCTGGTAGCTAGCAAAACCAACCTACCAAGAATTCATGGCAAAGTCATCGAGGGCGATCTAGTACTCCTCGGACTCCTTGTACCTCGCCACCACTTCTTCTTCGGCACGGAGCAGCTTCGCCTCCAACTCCTCGGTCTCCTTCCATGCCTTGTCGCGACCCTCCTTGAGCTCACAAGCATGGTCTTGGCCACAACTCTTCATCCTTGGCCGCCGCCGCTTGCCTCAACTCAACCATCTCTACCTGCGGATGGGAGAACTCGCCCTCCTAAGCCTCGTTCATCTAACGGAGGGTGCGCATCCGGTTAACCAGTGTTCGCACCACACAAACAACCTACAAAAGGAAAATGCAAGTTAATGAGGATGAAAATCGGCCTGTACACCTCAGCCACTAGCTCCACTAGACTCGACGGGACCTCAAGACTTCCCCGTGGCGCGGACCGCGGTCAAGCATGTGGTGGAGAACCGTTAGAGCCAACATCCACCACGTCTCCCTCAATAGGCCTTGAGCTATTCTGCTACCAAGGAGTCACAACATCGGAGCGGCGTTGCTACTGAGCCGCCCAAGTCTGGATCGCCACCCATCTCTGCACGGCAACCTGCATGCGTCTCGTTCTCTCCTCCTCTCCTCCTCATCAACAACCCCCATATCTTCCAGAGAAAATGAGTCAATCAAAGCCAAAGAAATGAAACAAGAAGAAAAACACTTACAAAAGCAAGGACAGACTAGTTGGGGGCTCCATCAGCCTGACACGGATCAACATGGAGAACGACATGTACTCCTGCATGTCTACCCTCTCTATCCGCCTGATGGTCGCTAATAGATAGCACGGCCTTGATCGGCGCCTTCACCTTGGTCACGAAGAATAACCCCTCCTTCCAATGTTTCACCGAGGAGGGGGCTCCGATGAGCACCTTATTATGTTATCGAGCCAATAAGTAACAATAGCCCTACTGGTGCTTCTTCAAGTGTAGAAAGTATGTGAACACCAGTAGGATGATGTCCACGTTGTGGACCGAGTAGTAACAAAGGAAGCAAACCAAGTATCTAAAGGAATTGGGCATCAGATGGATTGGCTAGACAGGGTACCACCTCAGCACCGTTGCGATACCCTCACTAATTCGGACCAGGTTTCCTAGTGTCAACCAACAAGGCGAAGACACAAAGCGGCTGTCAAACCGCATAGGAGCCCCTCTTCTGACATAATGTCCACTTTGGCCTCGTTGGTTTCCCCAACCTCGGCCTCTTTCGCCGCGGCACCCTCACCCTTAGGCCCATTGACCTCAACCCTGTGGGCATTGGTCTCGTGGTGGCTTCGGGGTGAGACTTCAGCTTGGAATCACTACCTGATGTGCAAGAGCTTGATGAAGAGGAAGAACAAGAAGACGAGAATGAAGATGAAGACATCTTAACAAAGAGTTACACCGTAGGACACCTGAAGCACCAATCGAGGACTAACTCTTGCCGACCTCCTATGATCGCTCACTCAAAATGACAAAGTAAAATGGCTCACCACCTCCCCTTCTATTGGAATAACCAATGGTCCAGATCTACTCAAATCAACGACACTAATTTGATGCCACACTTCGCATGCGCGTAACCTCGCGAAGACGAAGCGATGCGTCTACCAACCCATGACGGAAACAACACGAGCGTTGAACCTGCCGGTCCGCCCAGCAAACCGGTCTTACCCTGAGCCAATCAACTTAAAGAAACTAGAGTTCCTCAATCAAGGACCATAGAACTTTTCCATGCCCAGCCACAGCTGAGCACTACACTCCTCGACTTCAAAACTGGGGGAGTGGTGTTTGGGTGATGGTCGTGTTAGCAAAGGATGCCACACGGCTATCTCTGCAACCACTCCTCTCTCAGGCCACATCGACACCACATGTAATGGAAGAGCATGACTGAGGAGTGTCTTGCACCAACAAAAGCCTTATCCATCTAAGACACAAACGCTCAACTATAAATAAGTATTCCTCGCTCGAGGTAAGGAACTTTTGGATCTACACTCTTTGAATACCTCTTTGCACTATCTCTTCAGCCCGGACCAACGCTATTTCAACCTACTCGGCCCGACCACATCCTTCTCAATCCCACTAACTTGAGTGCTGGAGTACCTACTCGGGGAATAACCCCTTGGGTCTCTAACCTTTCTCCTAGGTGTATATCTTGGTGCGTGACTTCATCCTTCCATCTCGGCCTCGTCCAGTTGGCATGACTATCTAATTCTATCCTCAGTTTAGAACACCTTGGGTCGAACAAGAGAAATAAACCGGCCTCGTCCAGCCACATCCTTCTCGATCCCACTGACTTGAGCGTTAGAGCACCTACCCGAGGAATAGCTCCTCAGGCTTCTAACCTTTCTCTTTGTTGCAGATCTCGATGCACAACTTCATCCTTCCACCTCAGTCTCGTTCGATTGGTAGGACTATCTGATTGTATCCTCATCCGATTGGCATGAATATCTGTAACTTACACTATATTAATTAATAATCTGACTCACAATCTTAGCAAGCTTTAGTACAAGGATATGTTTGGTTTTATAAAAAATAAGAGAGAAAGAAAAAAATTGAGGGAAAGCTCTTTAACAACTATATATCAAATATGAATCGTATTTTCTATCAATCTAAACAGAGCCTTAGAACATTAACTGTAAACTTTCTCTTATGAAGTCTAACGATTCCAATTGTACAGAATCATGGGCCTGTTATATGTAAAGAATTCATATTTGATTGTTCTTAATCCCTAAAACAATTTGATGCAACCTACTACAATTACTGTTCTCATTAGATGCTAGTCTTCTCCTTTTATTCTCGACCCACCAACTCTTAATAAATGGGTTTCACTAATATTTCACTTTCCCATATGCTAACTCATTTTTTTAATTGTTAAATCTTATCTGTATTCAATATCTAAGGATGTAACATACTGATTTCTTGATTTGTTGCAGAGCCATTAATGAGTTGGTGAGCAATCAAACAAACATTTAATCGTAGTTACTAGTAGCTAGAGAGGGCAGTTGTGGATACACTTTTAGCTCTAAGCTTGATTACCCAAACTCAACTCATCAGGCCATTCAACTCGTCTAAATATCAAAGACTGGAGACCCCGAACTGGGCTTAAATTTAGTGGTCTGTCCTCTATTAATGCAATGTGACTACTTTTTTCTTCTCCACAGAATTTTAAGGAACTTAATTTGGATCCTTTGGTGAGCCCTTCTTGGGACCCTTGTTGATGGTCTTCGACTCAGTAGCACGAGTTCAGTTCAACTCAGTCAAGTAGAGACATCGATTTATCAAAGCAACTTGGTAAGGGATGTACTACCCATAGCCCATTTGATTTTGATGGGGGACTTCCCACATGGAGGTCATGTGCTACGACAATAGTAATGGGCTGGGCTGAGTGAAGCATAAGGAAAACAAAGCACGGACCTAAGGCTACTGGGCTTCCACACCATGAGCTGCAGCCAGCCAGCAACCTCGGGTCGGTGCTGTGCTGGTGAGTTGGGTTAGAGTAGTTGTGGGTTTAAGTTACACGGTTACACCGTACTCTGTGTAGATGGGTGTTGGGTGGGGGTGGGTTGTAGTTCTACCCACCCAAACCCCACATCCTACACCTAAATTATACTAGATCGGACCCACCATTCCAAGAGACCGCTAATCAGTTAAAGACTAATTTGGTTGTATAATCATAACCATCCGATCTAAGACCTATTGAAAAAAGGCCATAATCATTTATTGTAACTTTCTTGTGAAGTACTCATCAAACCTTAGAACACATTTATTTATCTTTCCACACACTACAATTAAAATACTAGATTGCTGGAGTAGCACATGCTTTCCACGTGCCCATCGAATTCAATATTCTCACTTCTCTCTTCAGATATGACGTAGGATTTAAGATTAAATATGGAGCGGGCCGTAGAATAGAGACAAAATTGGGGCCCAAAATCAAGTAACAAATGGGCCCAGACATGTTCCATAAGTCACCAAACCAAGTGATTTGCAGGGGAACACATAGTATAATATAAATATATGAAATCCGTGCATGTTACAATATTTTGTCCTTACTTTTTGATAGAAAGGAAGGTTGTCGGTCCATAAACATTCCATCAGATATGGATTGACATGTATTATACCAATGATGTCTATGCCAATAAGCCATCTTACATTTGTGAATTGGGTGGGAAAAGAACCCTACAACTTTGAAATTTGAATGGGCTCAGGGCCCATCTTGACACAGTCCCATCTTCCCTTGTGTAGAAGGCCAGCAAGGAAGCCTCAGATAAACAATTCAGAATTGCCATTTTTGGCTCACTGTATCATGAAAGTGAAAAGGCTTTCCCTTTTCTTTAAGATGAATCATGCTTTCTTCTTCTTGGGTCTAATTCTTGTGAACTTGGTTATAGACTGAATCCATGAGATTTTTTTTTTTTTTTTTGTGTGTGTGTGTGTCAGATTTTTTTTTATTTGAAATAACTATAGAGAAAGTCAGTGATGGTGTCAAATATCTTCACGTGTTTATGGATAGGCCTTTTATTAGGTGATAAAGTGATCATTATATTACAATAAAATTTTATTATCCATAGAGAATATTAAATAAAATTTTAATCAGAAAAAAAAAAAACTTCCTAAATTATTGCCCAGTGATTATATTTTCTTGTACAGCTTTCATTTGTGGATCTATAATTGAAAGCTGTTATGACTAGTAAAGATTTGGTGGCAAGGACTGAGGTGATTTGGGCACATTCCTTTTGTTTTTTGTTTTTTTTTGTTTTTAATAAATGGTGCAATTCCCCTGTGAAAACATTGAGTAACCATTATTGATTGTGACAAAAGGGTGTGGCCCTATATCAAGTTATCAACAATGAGATGACCCAAGTCACTCTCCTTTTCATACGTTTACTTGTATCTTTTGTGCTATTTGTTGGGTGGAAGAGAAGGATTAATGAACTCTATTCTGTTGAACTTTTTCTCTCTTTTTTTTAATCTTTTCTCTTGTGGTAAAATTAAGAACCTTCCATTCTCTTTATTTGTTATACTAGTGGTTGTTTTTCAAAATTGCATTTTTAAGGAAAAAAATGAAATAACAGTGATTCATCAAATTTTTATATATTTCTAGTTCTTTACATATAAAATATATAGTAGAAAAAAAATCCTTCTTAGTTATTGAGCTTCAAATCCCCTTACCACTAAGGTTAGGGGATTAAGGTTTTGGGGAATGAACTACCCCCTGCTATATATAGTCCTATAAAGAAAAAAAAATGTGCTTAACATAAGATCAATAACCAAGTTAAAATAACAATTTCAAAATTGAACTGACAAAGATAACCAAAGGTTAATCTTAAGTGCTTTCTTATTGCATTTTATTGTTGAACCAAAAGAATCCATGAAACAAATCTACATTAAACTAATAAAAAAGAGAAAAACCTAATAATCCATGAAAAGGAGAAATGGTCTCTTTAAACTTTTACATAAGAAGAAAATTATTTCACCCCATATATTGGTTTTGGGTTTTGATATTAGTTTGGGTCCAAGCTAGGGTTTATATATAAATTGGCCCTTAACCTAACCCAATCCATCTAATTAATTTTGGTTTGTTATATTTTTAATGATTTCATTTAAAAATAAACATGCACATATGCGAAAAGATAGTAGGATGAGGCACATGTGAGATCTGCAGTGAGAGGACCCCTCACCTCCCCTCTATATATCCAAACGGGATTTCCTACTCACTTTTCCTACCCACTCTCTACCCACTGTGAATTGCAGCCACACATCTCTATTATGAATTGAGAGATGTATGGCTGCAATTCATGGCGGGTAGAGAGTGAGTAGGAAATCTGAGTTCCTATCTATCTATCTATATGTGTGTGTTTAACTAGATTCGCTTATGAAGTTGACCATTGACTAAGAGGAAGTATACATACATGAGCAAACGAAATATACTTGTACATGGACTAGGGAGGCTATATATGAGCATTTACTTTCATTATCTATATTTGTCCACATCATAAAATAGACATTATGACTAGAGCAATATGGGTGTGTGAGACACAACATATTACTGTTGTATTATCATGCTTACATCAGTGAACCATGTTTCCTGGTTGAGAAAGCTATAAAATGTTGTGTTCAAAAAAATGCCATTTTGTTGGCTTTGAAACCATAAATAGCATACAAATAGAATACAAAACATTGGTTGTGTTTGTGAACCAGATGAAAATCTAAAATATCGCTTTGGTTCATACATAAATGTGAGTGTATCGTCATATTGACCAACAAGATTATCCCACATCAAAGAATAGATTAAGGGGTTGTTCCGCAAGTTTTTTGGGGAAGATCTTCTGGTAGCTCTAACAATCAAAAGATGCATTGAGCTTTTGCATGAAGATTTGAGCAACTCGAAACTAGTTTGGCTACCGCACATCTTTTCATGTCTTTCCATGTGAGAATAAAGCAAGAAAGACACGAAAAGCTCCATTTGGAGCTTCTTGAAATCAGCCCAAAACGGGCTTCTCGCGTCTTTTTGGCGCTCTGTCTTTTGGTGGATAGATCTTCCGTGAACCAAACAGGAATAGACCAAAAATCGGTCTTTTGGGCTTCTAAACAGACGGAAGGCAACACAAAAAGACTTGCCAAGTGGACCCTAAGTCAGGTTGAGGAAACTTAGGCCTCATTTGTTTTGTGTTACTTGGGTAATGCATTTCCTCAGGCAAGTAATTCCTAGGGAAACGTCCAAGTACTCACAAATACAATATTCGGCTAGAGAAAACATTAAGGGGATGTTTGGAACCGTGGCCGTTTTCAAAAAAACGATGCCACATCAGATCCACATAGGCATTTCAATAAACGCCCATGTATCTCATTGTTTGGTTCAGCCGATTATTAAAAAATCGGGCATGCCTTGAAAATCATGTATGTGCTTACTTGTCAGCACATACATGAAAAAAAAAAGAAAAACAATGATGAAAATCACCTTAGCAAACAGCATAGTGTTGCTCACTGCCTACGTGGCAGAAGTATTTTTCTGTGAAAAACGGGTCTTGGGAGCATGGACATATTTTCTTAAAAATCGATCTCAAAAAGCACCCACGCTTCCAAACACCATGTAAGAGGCATGAGAATCAATGTGGTTTGAGCATTCAAAAGTTGGATAAGTAACTTAAACACCTCCCAAGAGGTAACTAATATTACGTGGGAAAAAAAAGTTTTTCATGGAACCCATTATAACAGTTGCCAAACGCATGATTATTTTAATTCCATGGGATCCACTTAGTTACTCCCCCCATTCCCAGTCTTCAATACAAATGCAAGTTTAGAAATACCATATACAAGGTTGTGCAATGTAAATATTTATATTTATACTGAGCCCAAAGAACAAAGTTTTTTGGTCAGGTCAGATCAGATTTTAAGGTCACGTCAGGTCAGATTTCCTTTGAAATAGCACCCTTTGGTCCATACACACACTCATATATAGAGATGTGAATCGAAGTGAATTCAGAATCTGAACCCAATTTTGTCCTGAAGTAATGGTATCCAGTCAAACCTTGATGGCTGGGAAGCCAATTTCCACCTTCTTATGACCTTTTGGTGGGAGGGAATTCACGATATTATCATTATCAATGTAACGACTGTTACCAGAAAAAGAAAAAAAAAAGAAAAAAATCTATATAGAGATAAGATTGATTCCCCAAACACGCCCCACAGCCCATCCCCTTCTATGCATTGGGAACATTTCCCGTGCTTGACATGGGAAGATGCTCCCAATGCATAGAGGGGGATGGGCTGTGGGGCACGCTCTCTGGGAAGTCCATCCAAACTCATCTATGTAGTCAAAAATGCATATTTTAAAGGACAGAAGACACCCTTTCGTATTGATTTCCATTATTATCAACATAAACGTTTTTGTCTTTTAGGCTATGTTTTGGTTTGATATAAAAGAGAGAAATAAAAACAAAGTTATTAATAACTATCATAAAATTCCTTTTCTGTTTCTCTCTTAATTTCTATCAAATCAAACAGACTTAAATAGAGATCAGCATGGTTTATCAAAAATGATAAGAGGCATGGTTCAAAGTATCAATACGCTCAATACTCAGTTTTTGAAAATTGAGCAACTAATCACTTTGATATTTCTTTTTTTTTTTATTTTACTTTAGCATTTTTGGTCTAACAATTTGCAGATATGTATGTCAATAGGGTTATTAACATTTGAAACAACCTTGAAACACAATATGTATGATACGATATGTATTGATATGTTGCAATATTTTAAACCTTAAATATAAATGCAATGCACATACATCTTCACAGTCACATCTTAATTAGTTTCCCATGTCAATGCGGCAGCTGGGTGTGGGCCAAAATTGACTCATCAAGAGACAAGGGTCATATTATATGTTGCCAGTAACACCCGGAAAAGGGAACCATCCCTAGTCACAAATCAAATGACTCTGTGGCAAACCATAACCACATGCCTCAAATTCACATGCTATACATATATGTTTATAATGCTTATCCAGCACCCATGCCTGAATGATTCCCCTAAGCAAATCCTGCATGTGTGTCTATGGTCTACGTGCCTTAACTATTTTTTCCTTTTTTCGGTGGGTCAGTGGTTCAATCATTTAGATCAATGGATTACTTTATGATATAAAAAAGTTGAAAATAAAAAACAATATAAAAACCTAGCAATTTATCATAAAATGGGTCAGATGGTTAACAGTTCAACCACATATTAAGGGCAATATTTGGTTCCCAATTAACTGTGGATACAATCGATTTATGTTAAAGCCACCTTCATCCAAAACTTAGAAAAGAAAAAAGAGATGAAATGTGACTTTAACATCCAACATGAAAAAGCCGTTATATGTACAACCATGCAAAAAAATATATATATATAGACAAGTACACTGCAGCCCACTTCAAAATTCTGAAATTACAGCCCCCCATAGCCTACTTGTACCCCCCCCCCCCTAAACTGTATCCTGTCCGTGAATTTGACATCAATCCATGGTCGGGATTCATCCCATTTTTACGATGGGATTAAGAATTTTGAAATGGGCTGAATAATCATTCTCCCAAACAAAAAAACTTTCAGTCCTTTCAAATTGTAGGTACAATTACTTATTATGGTTGATGATAAGGCCACAAGTCTTTGTTTTTTTTTGTAAAAAATTTTCAATGTTGGATGATATGGCTTTAACATCCTCCATGACTAATCATCAGTTTTACTGTGATATGGCAAATAAGAGTTTGAGCCAAAGTGAAATTTTCATTAAGTCACCAAGTCATGGGTCTGACCAGCCGGTTCAATTAGTCATGGATTGAAAAACTGAGTTGACCCTATCAACTCTTTTTCCCCCTTTTTTTTTTTACACAGTAGGGTACTTCTACTTGGTAGGTGGACCTTGGAATCTTTTCTTGGAAGGGTTCAGGAAAAAATGTAATACCAAGAAAGTTAAAGAGTTTATGCGAGGAGGATGAGAGTTGGATTAATATTGAAATGTTGCTTAGTTAATTACAGCTGTTCTAGATGGGAAATTTTCCTAAAATAGAGCTCTACCATATGATTCAGCTTTTGTCAAAAAGAAGCAACTCGAAAGCAGCTTAAGAATGTTCAAGAAATTCATAAGTACAACAAATGGTGATCGAACCAAATGCGGATGAAACAGGAGGAATGTCAATAGATCAAAATGTCTTCAAGTTACTTTTAGTGGAAAGTTTTCGTCAAACAGTCCTTTACCATATTGTTCAGCCTTTCTTATATAAAAGCAATTCCAGAAACAAAACGAATACATAGAGTACCACAAATGACGAAGCATAAGCTGATGCGATTTAAGGCCTTTGTTTTACTTCATTTGGTTTACATTGACATGGAGGTTTTCCATTATCAATAAACTAGTGGAAAGATGAAGGGGGCATTTGGCAAGTTTTTGTGTGCGATCTTTTGGGCTTTTCAAAATTTCAAAGACAAAAGTTGTTCTTTCTCCATATGGCAATAAAAATCTGGAAGATATTTTTTTGTCTTCCAGCCATGGTTTTGAAAATTGGATCGGACCAGACAATCAAATCGGTTGAGCCAGGAATCGGTCAGGCAATTAGTTCCGTTTCACCCAAAAACGTTTATGGGCCAAAACCATTGATTTGGATGGTGTTTGGAAGTGTGGGCATTTTTTGGGACCGATTTTCAAAAAAAAATGCCCATGCTTGCTAAACCCGTTTTTCACAAAAAAAAAAATGTATTGATATGTTTGGGAGTGTTTTTGCCACATAGGCGGTGAGCAACACTATGCTGTTTGGTAAGGTGATTTTTATCACCATTTTTCATGTATGTGTTGACAGGTAAGCACCACATAGGATACATGTAATTGCCAATCAATCAACCGTTGGGGGCAATGGTTCACCGAAGCATGAAACGCCAAATTTGACGTTTCATGCAACAGTTGGGTCCCAATTTACGAGGCATACCCGTTTTTTAGCGTTTTTTTTTTTCAAAAAATGCTTGAACCAAACAATCATGTATGTGGGTGTTTGTGTGTGGATCCAACGTGGCACCGTTTTTAGAAAAATGGCCATGCTTCCAAACATCCCCTTGGTTAGCAACCCACTGACCTGGGCGATCAAACCGTCAGCCCGTTGACTCGAACAACACTTTTTGGTCATTTTTATTTTAATTACTTTTTAATTTTTTATTTTTTAAATCAAAACGGGGCCTCTATTCAAGCCACACAGTCAGGCCATTTGACCTGAGAACTGGTGGCCAAAATGGTTCTGTCTCCAGACTGGTTTTTAAAACCTTACTTTCTGTGCTTAAAATCACTCATTTAGCAGCTCTGTAGATCATGATAGAATAGGATACTTACCAAACGGTTTAGATCTTTAAAGACAAGACTCCAAAAGCTCATTTCATCTTTTCACCATTTAGGCTATCAGAAGATCTTCCTAAAAAGACTTTTCGAACAGCCCCTAAATAAAATACAATTCCAATCCCACCTTCTTTTGGAGTTGGAAAGCCAACCAATTAATGAACCACTTTTGCATCTGACAAGGGTGCAAATGCTGAATCAAAGTGTGCATTCACTTCGACTTTGTAGGTATTTTGTATATTTGTTTTTTCTGACATTTTTGCATTCAAAATTGGGAACAAATTTTACTTCCAAAAAATGGAAACAAACTTTTGCATTTAAAGTTGGATGAAATGGTTGGTTCCAATGCAAAATTAAACCATAACACATGTACCCATCACAATCAAATGTGTTTGATAAGAATACAAAATTTTCATGAATTGAACATATTTATATTTGCATTAAACATATTTGTTTGGCTATTGTCAATGTTATTCACTAATACTGTGTTTGGTTTGAAGGGAAAAGTAGGAAATCTTTATAAAACTTGTATAAATTTTTCTACCTTTCCCTACCTTTTCCTTCAAACCAAACATATAGATGGCTTAGTTATAGTGAGTGATGATGGGAAGATATTACAAATAAGAGAAGTCAAGGTGTTGTTTACTTCAAGTGTGGAATTACAATTCAAAATTTAATGAAATAAATAATTATTAATAAAATATTATATTATATTATATTGTTAGAATTTAGTGTACCAATTTCTTAGTACAAAATTGAAAAGACATATTAGGAGAAAAATCAAATGCAAAACTATCAAACATGATGGGGAAAAAATTTCGCACCAGCAACTCATGGCACAATTTTAATTTAATGTACCAATCAAAAGTAAAAAAAAAAAAGGTTATTTACATAGATACCTCCTATGATATCACATATTTACTAAAATCTATTATGCACCCAGATTTTGTTTTTAAAAGGTTGATATGAGAGATTGAGAGTCATTAGAGGTACTTTTAGAATAAAAATCCATGAGACAATGCGCAATCATTCTCAAACAAAAATGCAAAAAGTTCCTGATGGAAGATTAATTAAGTAGGGGTGTTTTAGTAGTGCACATAGAATAGGTTTTAGTAAATACATGAATTAATTATAGGAGGCATTTACCAGAAAAAAAAACATATGAAGCAATTAATTACTTCAAGCTAAGTATTTAGATAAATGGGAAAAGAATTTGGGTTTACTCCATACAGAGCACTCCTCACATCAACCTCACTCCATGTTATAGCCATACATTTTAAACATCTTCGCATGAATGACAACATACAAGTATGGAACATATTATTGATTTGTGGCTGCAAGTGTTGTGAGGTTGATATGAGAAGAGTATCAAATCCAGATTCATGGTTTAAAAGGCAAATTATAAGAGATACCACTCTAAGGTGTCGACAGGCTCAATTGATAAGGTCTTTGGTGTAGATTATATTTTATAGGGCTTGTAGTAGATAAGGGCAACTTTTTGCCCTTAATATCAATAAAAATTATATTTTCATATAATAATCAAAACGGGATTGCTTTTTTGGAAAAATATCAAACAATGGCAGTGTGCACTATTACTCGTCTTCCTCCCCTGCCTTTGTATTTCATGTGAATGAAACTTTTAAAAAACGAAAGAAAAAACAAGAATCCCTATGATAAATCATCGGGTTTTTCTCATGTGCACAGCTGGAAAAAATATTGTTTCTTCTCGGCAAAATTAACTACAGAGTGAAGTTCGTTAATTTGACCAACATCTGGCAATGTCGTCATTTTCTCCTAAAGCAACATCTAGTATTTTTTCTAGCTTCCCTTTATTCCACTAACTTCAAATTTTTCAATCCATTTACCAATTTTGGCTTGGATTACATCTTTTGAGAAATTATATATTGTTTCAGACTGAAACATGTTGATTAAAAACTTAAAAAGAAATTTTAGCGTAAATTCAGCTAGAACCATTGGAACCCATAGCAGGATTCCAACAACCTTTGCAATACAAACGACAATAAGCTGCAGAAAAGAATCTTTTTTTCCGGCATCATATTTCTGGCAGCTTGTTGGATTGTAGAATGACTGGCAGTTCGTTGCAATACAACCTTTGTTTTACTACGTGAGTAGTAAGGTAGGCGAAGGGGCTCTTCTCCAGTTCTCTCTTATAGCTTGATCACGAGTTTCTCACGAGTTCGTTTTCCAAAACTCTTTGAATTTATGGTAAAAGTTCGATTTGCATGAATATAGAGGAGGAGGAAGATGAACAATAATACCCAATGCCCTTATATGATATTTTGTCAAAAAAAAAAAAAAACTATCTCATTCTGATTATTATATGAAAAAATTATTTTTATTGATATTAAGAACAATAAATTACCCTCTAAAAACCCTATTTTATATCCCTACCTTCACCGGTGTTGGGAGAGTATGGGTATTGGGGACCGACCACCTATGTAACACCATTTGCTAATTGCTAGTGCAGTCAGTCGGTTGGGTCTGGTCTGGGCTAGGGTAGACTCAGTCCCAATCCTCTCAATAAATGTGTAGAACCTCTATTGAACCGGAACCAACCTAATTATTAATGATGTCTATCGGGTCTGAACAATTAATTAACCGTATTGCTTTTAACCTATAATATAATTTTTGACAGTAAACCTGCATATATATTTTGTTAAATTGACGCATAGTATAATGATACCACAAATATATCATGGGATTTGCACCTCACAGCTCTAGTGGGAACATCCCCATGAATAAATACATACGTAAGTGCTGAGATGTTGGTGTGTGCGGCTGCAAAAGCTGTGAGGTGGGCATGAGAAGCAATTTCGTGAGTAATAAATCCGAACTCCTATCACGTCTGCCTCACCCATTTATGGCCTTATGGACATGCCAAATACAAATCAACGGAGCTTTCAGGGTTGGATACATGTTCAATCTCCTCATTACTCGTTGGCCATAATATGGCCCATCATGTAGTTTTGGTTTTTGGCCTCTTCTAGCCAGTGCCCAAAACACACAGTGACAAACTTTCAGCCCTTGTCAGCTTGCAAGGTCTATCAACTTGACAAAGAAGAGCTCGAGTAAAATAAATGGACTACTTTCTACTTTGTGGTTCTACTGGAAAGATTAGTGGGTCCCTGGGATCTCGATATTTGGTGAACGACCACCAATCACCAGTGTACTAAGATGAAGATAAGAAGCAGCTTTAAATAGATATAGACCGACCGATATTTACTTATTATAATCAGATAGAGCCCATTTTTTATTTTTATATGGAGAGAATATAAATATGGTTGGGGGAGGTTGGGCTTATTCATTCTCTACTCTGGCAATTCAGCTCTCACTTTCTTCCCCATGAAGCAGCGACGAAGGTGAAAAGTAGCTGAGCTATATAGGTAGAGGAGCTAGGGGAGTGAGTTGAACAAACACATCAGTCATTTTAAGATGCTATATGCCTCTATAGCAAGACCTACTACTGCATGTAAGACCTACCCAGCCTCAACTCAACTCTCTACAGATTCTATATATATATTATATACTTTGAAATTTAAAAATATACACACAAACATCAAGAAAAGGACTTAGAATAAGCTGAGTGAATACAATTAAACCATCGATATCCCTATTTAATTCCTTTCCATAGTGGTAGGTAAAAGCTGTGGCATCACATTAAATTAATAATAACATCGCATATTCTCTTCAAGGAAGGAGACGTTTGCTTAATTGCTTGCACGGTGAAACGTGGTGAAGGTGGGTTCAAGAATCATGAGTGGCCAAGAGTCTTTATACGTACGTTGTGAAAGGCTGGATATATGATGCCTGGTTTCGTCGCACAGAAAGGAGAAAAGAAACCTAAATTGCAAGGTAAAGGTGGTCCCGAATAGCCCACATCCATCCATGACTAAATCACATGTTCCCAGTGGAGAAGCAACCTCGTTAGCCAAAAGCAAAAGGCTCTCTCGTTTCTACTTTCTTCCCTGGAGTGTCGGTCAAGTTGATATGGATGAAAAGGAAAGCTTTGGAGGCTCTTCAATCTTCATCACTGATCAGTGCTCACGTACGAGTACGACAACCGCGAGGAGATGTGAATGGTTCATTGGAGGGTTGGCCACCTTGTTTGCCCCGTTTCACTTCATTTTATTGGCAACATTGAATTGAGTTGTGGTCCTTGTGGAGGCCGATGTCCCACACTATCTCAACTAATTCAGATGCTCAGTTGGTAGTTTGGTACAATGGCTCCATAACAGATTTGATTAGTTATATGTAATGGATGTATAAGGGGGCTGTGGAACCAATCATAATGCCCCATAATTTTCATAAACAAGGTTTTCAAATTCGGAAACCGTTTTGGGGACTGCTTTCGGGGTTGAACAGTCTGATCTCGTTCGGTTTGAAACTTTGAACAGACAGTCTGTTCTGATTTAAATAAAAAAATAAAAAATGGTCACAAAATATTATTATTCATGTTGATAATTCCATCATCTGGTTAACGGGTCATTGACAAAATCAATAATTTTTGGCCAAAAAACGATTTTAAGTTGATAGTTCCATCATCTGGTTAACGGGTCATTGACAAAATCAATAATTTTTGCCAAAAAACGATTCTAAGATGAAATAGAATCAGTTACCTATCCGGTTCCCGATTTTCCCTATCCAGTTTTAAAAACGAGGGATTGAATGATTGCTTGTCATATATATTTTATTATGGGTGATTTTTGAAACCAAACGTGTATTAAATTAAATTGCTACCATCGATTTTAGTTTTTGACCAATTCAATTTTTTGATTTTTTGGTTTTTATATTTATGAGTTTTAATTTAATCATTAAAAAATAGTTTAATAAAAACACTTTTAAATAAGTGTATCAGAAACCGAAAGATACCAAACTATATATATCATCGTATTGAAATTTTAAAACTTATCCACCCCTGATTCTAACCAAAAAAAATTGCTTGTAAGTGCAACTAGGCTTTAGCAATAGTTTTGTATAATCAATACCAATTATTGGTACTCGCCTTGGCATCAACATATTCCCAATATTAATTATGGCTCCAATATGAATAAAAATGCTCCACCTAACCAAGCAATTTTATCAGTATGGAATTGTTCGTTTTTCAATAAGTTATTTATCTGGATAAATAAATGCATTTACCTAAGTAAGTGTTTTCTAGAGAAGATTTATCCGGGTAAATACATTTAACCATGTTCTTTAATTTTCCATATAAATAAGACAATCACCATTTTAGCCATAAAAATTCATTATTAAAAGGGGCATTTTTGTCTCATTCAAGTGTTGGAAATTTTTCTCACAGGTGGGAAAGTTATTTATCCACTTAGGAGATGGGTATCATTTACCTGGGTAAGTGATACCCAGGAAAATAAACAAGGTATTTAAAACCGAACTAGACAACGTACCAGTCAAGGGTCTAGTTCCTGGGTCGAATGGTTGGACCATTAGAATCGAATGGATGCCTGTTCTGACAAAAAATAAAAAACAAACAAACCGTTGGATGGTTCGGCCGCCTGGGTCAGCGGTTTATTGACCAAATCAATAGTTTTTGGTGAAATAACGGTTTTGGTGTAAAATGGAACCGTCATTTTTTTCGGTCTGACCGTTCAGTCCGATTTTAAAAATCATGAAAATAAACTTTCCCTAATCCTCACATAAATCTGATAAAAGAACATGCATTTCTTGGTCAATAAAAATCAAAATCTCATTGAACAACTTCCCCCTCTCAAAATTTAAAAAATAAACGCCCCCTTACAGTTAAGCATGAATGCATGGTTAAGAATAGTATTAGGTGAGCACCTCATGGGTAAGAGTGGTATTGCACCATCCAAAACTGTGTGGCCATGTTTGAGAGAATCTTAAGTTTCACATGCACTTTGGCTAGAGCCATTTTATTATATATATAACACCTTAAGCATCTGAACTGAATGTTTATTGTTTTAATTTCTTGATTGATAAATTAATTAAATAATAAATATTTGAGGGTTTAGTAATCAACCCAACTTGATCAGATTCATCCATTAATCAGCCAGTTCAATTAACTGTTATTAAACAGAGAGAGAGATGTGCCTATGATGGTAGACATGTAAAGAAAATGTACTTATAATAGTAGCTAGTAGGTTCCAAACAGACAAAGGGTCCTACTTGGGACCCGTTTAGGAATTGTTATGAGCTTGGATTTTCATTGTTTTGGGACTTGTTCTACTCTCTAGGTAAAGGTGTTCAACGTTGTAAGATTTGGAATGGACACAACGTTTACCAAAAAAAAAAAGGAATGGACATAGAACCTGAATCCTGAATGGTCTCCGGTTCCTCGGTCTCGTAGTCCGACCAATGGCCGAGTCCTACAATATTGGAGTTGCTTGCTGTTGCTAAGCTTTTGATAAATAAAAGAAAAAAAAAATTGCTCATTCCTGAAACAACCAACATTTGCTAGGACACGTCTGCTAAACAATTAAATCAAAGCCTTTGATTTGCTGTCATTGCCCCATATATATTTGCTAGGACACGTCTGATGAAGTGATTTTTTGGTGGGATCATTTTTTTTTTTGGACTGTATTTTGCTCATTATGGTTTGTTTAAATTATATTTGGTTTAAAAGAAAAGAATAAAAAACCTTTACAAATTTTGTATAAATTTTCCTGTCTTTCCCTATCTTTTCCTTCAAACCAAACATAACCTTTCTGTTTTTTTTTTTTTTTTTCTTTCCTTTTTTTTTGAGAGGGGGTTCCGTTGAGCTTACCTTGTGATGAAATAAGTCGCTCCATGGCTGACATGAAAAGGTGATCTTGTGCTATAATCTCTTTTCTATTATGTTTGGTTAAACTTCTAGTCCGTAGAATCACTATTTCAAGAATGAGCTTTTCGGTCAAAGATGATGTCTTTATTATATTAAATTTTCTAAAATAACAGAATCGAATCTTAGAATGAGCTTTGCGCCCAAAGTAGAAGAATTGACTTCATAAACCTCCACACTTCAAAATTTGTAATTGATTCAAAACTCATGAAAATAATTTACACAGTTCAGTCACATTTGTCACAGGTATGGTAGAGTAGGAGTGTCCAATTGGCAAACTTTTGGTTTGACCAATTTGGAAGAGAATTCAGGCGACTGGGAGGAAATTTGTGGCGTCAAAGAATCTCTCACTAGGATCTATCGATGACCCAATACTTGAGATGGTCACTCGGCACCCCTATCAATACTGAGGCAAGGAATCAAACCTAATTGACTACAAGATCTTCTTTGATATAAGGTCAGTAGACATCACATGCAGCCATATATATTTATACGTTTTCATTCATAGAGATGTTGCTAATGTATAACTACAAATATTGTAAGATAGATCGTGGTTGTGAAGACCATTCCGCGCGTGGGGAAGAAATTCAGATTCTCCTCAGACAATACAATTTTTTTTATATATCTTTTGAAGGGATACACAACCATTCGATGGGTCATACCTATCTTTGAACTTTAAAGTTGAGAATTGGACATAGGAATGGGGTCTGGGCCTGACCGCCTAGGGCCATGTAACTTTTTGATCGAGAAAACAGTACTGCTGATGTGTGGTTGGAAGAACCGTTTTCTGAAAAAAATGGTGCCTTTGTTTTTGTTTGGAACCGTTGCTGTCAGGTGGGACGTTTCCTGGAGCAATAACAACTTTTTTTATTTGATACCATTACTCCAGGAAATGTTTTCAGCACTAATACTCATTATCCAATGCCACATTACTGCCCTATTAGCAGCAACAAGCTGCAGCTCTAGGAAATGCCAAATTTGGTGTTGCTTTAAGCTATGGCTTCCGGATTTCCAAGGCGTGATTTAGAGCATCGTTTTTTATGAAAACACGGTTTCAAACAAATGTCCGTTTCCTGGACCACCGTTTTTTCCAATGTGACGCCATTGCTCCAAGAAACAGCAACGATGCCAAACAGCCGCTTTGTATTTTTTTTTATATGTATTTATATTGTGCATATTTGTACTCTTACTCTTTCCAAACTAAGCCTAAAGATTTATTTGTTTATTCATAGAAAAATGGTCTTTTTTGTAGAAATCGACCTTTAATGCTGGTTCTAAATTGGTTTTTTTTTTGTCAAAATTCATCTCCGCTCTTTATTGTAGTGGGTGTTTGACAATATGGTTGGTTTTGCTTTTGAAAAGAAAAACAACTATCACATCAGCAAAAGCTATATTTTGTGTAGAATCTCAAAATCTTCCCTTATATGTAGGGGGATATTTAGTATGGTTTCCATTTATTTGAAAAACATTTATACTTAATTTATATTAAAAAACGAGAAAAAATGGTTAATAAACCTTTTTTAGTGTTGTTTGATAGTTAGGCACCATTAGGTGCCACTAGGAGTCTCATGCTGATCAGTAAATAAATGCCTTGGTGTTGGGAGAAATATTAAAATGAAGCTTTTATTAACGATTGATTTTTACATCAAATGAGACAAACATTTATTTAATAATCTTACCAAATAGTATTTTAGGATAAATACCTACATGGCAACAAACTGACACCATTTTTCAAATAACGGAAGGCATATCAAACACCATCATAGTTTGTATAAATTCCCTAAATTAGTAAATCTTTTTCACCGATGACCCATTAGTTGAGATGATAATTCAAGCGTAGATCTACAAGTTCTTTGTGGACTTCACGTTGCACTCTGCTTTTTCACCCACCCCAAAAACCCTAAACTCCGATTCAATCTCTCATCAAGAAGAAATCAAGCTCCAAGAGGACCTCCCCCCTGAATGATTCTCGTGCGGATGCAATGATGCAAATGGTGTTGGAGATAAAAGGGTAAGTTGGGTATTTGGAAGTTATAATAGTTACGTGATGGAACATTTGATTGGTTTATGATAGAACATTAACAATAGGAATAATATTAGTCAACTTTCAAACGAATACACTTAATCAATAATCAATAATTTAAACCATAAAGATTTGGCCCGACCTCCTAATCACTCAACACGTGGAAAAGGTAACAGTTCGGCACAACAGCTCGCCAAGGCGCGAGCTCCGAGAGGAGGAACCAGTGGTTCGAACTCCCCACAAGGAGCCCGATCTCTCCCTTAGGCCCCGAGCCTTATGAACACAAAGGGCAACAACTCGAACTGGCCTGCCCCACGGCAGTTCGGGTCACACTCCTATTCGAACTCAAGACTTAACCTCGCACACCACTCCAGCACTTCGCCCCCGGAACACCGAACTGAACAAACTGTACCTGACACAGAAGGAGTCCGTATCCAGGGGCGGTGTGCATTGACTGACTTGGGATCTGACGCTTGACAGTCGCATTCCAACGGCCACCTGCCACTGCCATCTCCAGTTACAGAGACGGCTCCAACAAGGAGCAGTGGCGGTTCTGTCCCAGCAGAGGTGATGACACCCGAACTGGCAGAAGCACAGGAGTATTCATACCCGA
>NW_010729164.1:411271-454095 GCF_000365185.1 Nelumbo nucifera
GGATAGAAGCTGAACCTCTAGCAACAATTACAACCCGAAACATACAGAACTTCTTTTGGAAGAACATAGTATGTCGCTTCGGTCTACCTCGGGTACTGATCTCCGACAACGGCAAGCAGTTTGAGGATATCAAGTTCCAAGAATGGTGCCAAGATATGGGAATTCGTTAGAACTTCACATCGGTCGCACACCCGCAGGCAAACGGTCAGACAGAAATGAACAGAGCCATCCTCCGCAGACTGAAAGCACGACTAGACCGAGCTAAAGGGTTGTGGGCGAACGAGCTACCAAGTGTTCTATGGGCTCACCAGACTATGGAAAAAACCGCCACGGGAGAGACCCCCTTCAACCTCACCTATGGCACTGAAGCGGCACTCCCGGCGGAGATCGAAATACCCACACTGCGACTAGAAGCATATGACGATCAGACAAACGGAGATGAGTTACGTACCAACCTCGACCTACTGGATGAGGTAAGAAACCTCACGTACATCCAGACTGCAGCCTACCAGCAAAAAGTAGCTCGGTACTATAATGCCAGAGTAAAGAAGCGGAGCTTCCGCATTGGCGACCTGGTTCTCCGTAAGATCATGGTACCCGAACCCGGCGTGGGCAAACTTGGACCAAATTGGGAAGGGCCATATAGAGTAAAGAGAGTGCTCGGGGGGGCATACGAGCTCGAAACCTTAGAGGGCAAACAAGTACCCTGAGCGTGGAACATCGTCAACTTAAGGCAATACTACCTATAACCACCAAGCGAAGTGGACAAAATCGCTATCAGAGCCCAAGGGCTAGGATGTCGAGCTAACGAAGTGGTGACAACGGACTAATAAGTACATCGGCATCTCAGAGACTAAGTATTTACACCAAAACAGGCCGCGCATATGAAGTAACTCCCGCAAGAAACAAATCAGGCATATGGTCAGTTCGGAAAATACAGTTAGTTCGGGAGAAAGAAAACAACCAACACTTAACCAAAAGAGATTCCATTCCAAAATAAGGGAGTCTACATTTCGAACAAAAATAAAACATATCGAGCTCACAGGCCCGGAGGTGGTTATTCTTCATTAGAAGGCACTTCGACAACACCCGAAGGTCCTGCCTCGCCCTCGGAATCCGGCTCACCATCAGCGGTGTCGGCCATATCAAGCTCGGGGTATGTATTCCGGATCATCCACCGGCTAAGTTTAAAGCCCTTTCTGTACGAGTCCACCATCAGGTCATCAAAGCGCAGCGAAGCAATGTACTCGTCAACAGCCTTCTTCTTGGCGTCCTTAATGCCTTGGGAAAAAATCTGCGTCCTCTCCCTGATATCCTCCTGAAGATATTCAACCTGATGCTGCAAGTCCAGCCTCAGGTCCGCCATATGCTTTACCACAACTCCCATGGCCTCAGCATCTCTCTGAGACCTCGCCTGCCTGGCTTGTGCAGCACGAGCAGCCGCCTCAGCCGCTCGGGAAGCCGCCTCGGCAGCACGGAAGGCCTCTTCAGCAGCTCACGCCTGCCTCGAGCTCCTTTCCACCTGAGACGCCAAGGCGTGGATTGAAGAATTCACCTACCAAAAGGGGAAGAACAAAAATGATCAAAGGAACGACAGAAAGACAAAAGTGAAGAGCCGGACAAGAAATATGACTTACCACCATGGCATGAGTGGCAGCACGACAAGCTACCTGGTTCAATGGAAGCTCGGACCATGACGCGACCTCCTTGGGATAGATAGCCTCCCTGCTCTTCTGTAGAGCGTAGTTTGGTCATAACACGCTCCTAAACTCGCCTTGGGCCCCCGAGCCTGAGGGCCCAGCTCGCGTGTAAGCGGATTCAGAGTAAGCAGGAGCCCCCGTATAAGTAGCTTCGGCATAAGGAGCCCCTGCCGCCTCATGGATTGGAGGGGCCATCTCGGGTTCCCTAAGCAAATCCACAGACGGGTAGTCCGGTACTTCGGTCTCTGCGTCTGTGGGCACCTCGGCGCGAGTTCGTTTTGCAACCCGCTTCCTCTTCATGCCGTGAAACAAGTGCCCRCCGCGAGTCCTCTCTAAGTCCATCACACCTACAAAATGAGTTCGGCATCAGGAAAAAGCGAAAGAACAAWGCAAAACAAAAGACAAACCTGAGTAAGAAACCTACCCGAACTCAAACCGGCCTCAATGAGCTTGGCCTCTGACAGATAAAGATGGCATTTTAGCCCAAGCCGTGCCCATTGCCGGAGGCCCTTCGCCGTCTCTTTATCAAGTGTAACACCGGAGTCCGGGGCGGCCATTCCCCACCCGGTTTGAAACGGCCACCCCAATACACTTCGCACCCCGAAATAATCCCACTTCCATGCCGGGACCTTGTTGGGAAGTTCGTGTAAAAGCTTAAAACCCGGGCAGGGAGACAGGTAATACGCCCGCCTACGCCCGGGAAGGGGACCCACTTGCTTCTTAAGCATTAAGATAGAAGAGAAGATCTCCAAGTCTAAAAGGAAGCCCTATTCGCAAAATAGGGAGATTGTCCCCACCAAGTTACGAATGGAGTTTGGGTGAAGCTGGCCGACAGTAATGCCAAAGTGGTTCATGACCTCGACAAGGAGGGGATGGAAAGGCAGTCGCAGCCCCGCAGCGAGCTACTCCCGGAATATCACGATCTCTTCAGGACCGTGTTTCCAAGAAAAGCTACCCGAAGGTATGAAATAGGCGTACTCCCCAGGCAAGTTGTAATAGGTAATAAGGGATTGGAGCCCCTCAGGTGTCATGGTCGAGGGACCGAACTTATCTAACGTCCAACCTCGATGAGAGTTGGACGCCAAGCTACCCGAGGCGGCTCGGCCTACGGGTTCGAACTCTTCCTCGAGCTCTACCTCCGGTTCGCTAGGACCATCAGGGGATGCAACTCGGTTCGTAGAACCTGCATCGAACCCCCTTGAAGAACCGTTTGAGCTATCCGAGCTAGACATCGGGGAGAGAAGATGGATCCAGGAAAGTACTCACCCGGAAAATTGCTTGAACGGACTACGGGAACTTGAACACGAGCAGAAGACCTTGAAGGCGAACTAAAGGCTTGGGCGCGAGCTGAAACTTGGACGCGAGCTCAAGAAGCAAAGCGCAGAAGTGACAAAAAACTAGGGTCCCCCCACTATTTATACCCATAGTAACCAAGAATCAACGGCTTAGATCAAAGCCAATCCGACGGCCCGCAGTCGCGCTGACCGCACGTCTCTTGAGACCAAGACGTGACTGGCCACACGTCTCTCGAAATTGACCGCACGTCTCCTCACATTAAAGGCAGCAGCAGCACGTTTTCAAATTTAAAAAGACGCCCGTTGTCGCATCTCCCCGCGGCGCACTTTTTTGAATTTTGAAATAAAGCGCTCACTGTCACGTCTCCCAGTGGCGCGCTTTTTGAATTTTGAAATAAGACGTGCACTGTCACGTCCGTCAGCATGTGTAGGCAGATCGGCGCGTTTCCCGTCTTTTGGGCACTCGAGAAACCCAAAAAGTCTTGACGACGCACCTCGCGCTATCAGTCAAACCGAAGTACGGGACAAATCCACCCGCCACCTCGCGAACTCCCCGCGCCAGGGCAAGACCCTTAGCACGAGGAGTGGGGGGCAATTGATGAAGGAAGATTTGGCCCGACCTCATAACCACTCAACACGTGGCAACAGTTCGGCACAATAGCTCGCCAAGGCGCGAGCTCCAAGAGGAGGAACCAGTGGTCCAAACTCCCCGCAAGGAGCCCGAGCCTTACAAACACAAAGGGCAACAACCCGAACTGGCCTGTCCCACGGCAGTTCGGGTCACACTCCTATCCAAATTCAAGACTTAACCTCGCACACCACTCCAGCACTTCACCCCCGGAACACCGAACTGAACAAACCGTACCTGACACCGAAGGAGTCCGTATCCAGGGGCGACGCGCACCTGACTAACTTGGGACCTGACGCTTGATAGTCGCATTCCAATGGCCACCTACCATCGCCACCTGCCACCGCCATCTCCAGTTACAGAAACGGGTCCGACAAGGAGCAGTGGCGGTTCTGTCCCAGCAGAGGTGATGACACCCGAACTGGCAGAAGCACATGAGTAATCATACCCGACCTGACAGAGGCCTCAGAGTGAGTACGCGAGGTGGTTATAAAAAGGCTCTCTACCCCCCGAAGAAGGTATGTGAACTTTGCCCCATCTGGTTTTATCTTGCCTTTGAAAGAATACTAAATTGAGCTTCGGAGTGATCTCGTCGGATTCCTCCCCGAAGATTCCTCACCTTCTTCGTTTTAGGCCCCCCTGTTGCTCAATAAGAGGCAAGATCATTGACAGTTACGTGAACTTTTTTTAGGACCGCTTTGAATTTGAGTTTGAATTTATTTTGGTAAATGGACGGCTTTATTAAGAAAATTTTTTATTATATATTATTCTAATTTATTTGCTAAGCAGCACTAAAACTAGAGAAAATGAAGATATTTTTTTTATTGAAGCAAGGGAAGACTTGTTTTGCCTTGAAGAAAATACATAGTAACACATATAGGAGAGATCCGACTTAACCCCCAAAAAAAGAAAGAAAAAGAGGGAGAGAAGACTTGAATCAAAATCACCTAGCTGACAAAAAAGAATTAAAATCACTTAAGACCCAAGAAAGTAAAAAACGAAAATTTTTCTTTCAAAATCACTTGAGACCTAAGAAAGTAACAAATGAAAAAAAAAATCTTTGAAACCACTGTAACAAGTCAATTTTTTACTTTTTTAGATTTAAGATAGAGAGTACTATCTACCGCCATTAGAACAGAACGTGGAATTCAAGTAGGAGGAGAAGGACAAACCAATGATTTAAACATAAAAACAGAGCTCCTCCTACTACGGACAACCAAAATATCAACTTGTCACCGAGCGAGAGAGACAGATAATTGTAAGTAAATTGCGTCATTTCATTTAATTCTGCATTTTGGCAACGGTTCTCATCTTTTTTAGTGGGACCCCTGACCAGGGTCGTTTAGCTCCAGTAAAGTAAGTAATCAGAGCTTCACCGTAGATACCGAAAATACCCCTGCCACGGTTTCACTACAAACAGTTCCCTCGGAAGTTCGGTTGACTTGTCAAGGTGGCAGCTGTGGTTGTTTGTTTGGCTTCCACGTTATTCGACAGTAGAAAACGAATGACAAAACATGTTGTACGTCTGGATCCCGCTTGCCTGGTGGGTGGTGGGTAACCAAAATGAAATCAAGCCGTTGTTTGTCATTTTACAGAAACTCAAGGGCATTTATGTAAAATGAGGTAGTCTAATCCCATACATATAAGAGCCTAAGAGGATAAGAACGAGAGAAAAGGAGAATGGGTTTGTAGCTTCTACCGAACTAAAAAAGTAAAAGTAAGAAAGTGGAAAGCCCTCTCTCTCTCCAGTCTCCATCTCTCTTTCTCTCTCTCTCTCTCTCTCTAGTCTCCAGTCTATATCTCTCTAGTCGAAACCGTTGAAGAGGCCGGTTGTGACTGTTGCTTAACGCTACGCTCACGTCTCCTCCTGGCCAAACGACATTTCTCTCTCTCTCTCTCTCTCTCTCCCCCCCCCTCTCTCTCTGTTAAATTCCATTTTAAGATTTCGAACGCTACTCAGATCTCTCTCTCTCTCTCTCTCTCTCTCTCTTACTGGTAATAGGCCATGGAGTTGGAGAGTCAGTTCTCAGGTGACGATTCCAGCAACAGCTTCGGTGCAAACACCGCCAGAACATCGGCCATCGTCAGCCAGACAATCGAACTCATCCAATCCGACGACCCAGTTTCCAGAATTCAGGCGGCTAGAGAAATCCGGCGCCTCACCAAGACGTCTCAGAGGTACCGACGGCAGTTCTCGGGCGCAATTGAACCACTCGTATCCATGCTGAGATCTGAGTCTATTGAATGCAACGAAGCCTCTCTTCTCGCCCTTCTCAATCTTGCCGTCAAAGATGAGATGTACGTGTTTATTTCTCTTTTCAATTTATGGTTTCTCTTTCTTTGCAGTTCTTGTTATTTGTTATTTATGAATTATGGATGCAACTTATTAGAATTCTGTGTATTTATAATAATCCTATTAGTTTGGGGGTTCCTTGATCAAAAAGAAGAAAAAAAAATGATGCTTTATTTGGGTAAATGATGAGATTCGCCTCCAAGGCGATTGTCCTTGGGTTCAGGTGTTACGCTTCGTGTTCGCCTTTCCTCTCTTCTTTTTATCTTTCTCTTTTTTCTCGAATTTATCTTCACGAATTGAATTCTTCTTTTCTGGTTATGCTTTTCCCCCTCTTTTTCTTTTCCTTTTTTTTAATATTTTTGAGGCTTTATTTTTTAGTATTTAAACAGAGGAATTCGGTTAGTTCATTTATTTCCCGAGTGGTGCTAATACAACACCTCTGGCTTCTTTGCTAATTACACGAAATTGGATTAATCGGACAAATTGAATTAGATTTTAAGAGAAGCATCTCCTAATCTAATTCGGATTTCTGGCTTGGCTATGATATCTTCTTGTTCTGGTAAAGAGTCGCCCGTAATTTGATATTCATGATTGACTTGCTTCATGGGTACTGTGTACAGTTATAGGAAACCCATGAAGCTTTCCATTTCTCCGTTAGAATCTTTGATGGTCTGGATAATTCTGCTATTGGTGCTTAACTCGTGTCTATAAAATCCCCAACTACGGGATATAACTATGCCCATGTCTGAATCCAAGTGCAAGGAAAAGCTGAGTTATTCCCGTCTAATCCATATCCTTGATGGTCTAGACGAGCCTTTCTTGTTAGCTCCCCCATAGACAAGGAAGCTATTGTAATGTTTCTCTTAAGATTTAAAACTCTGCAAAATCATCTCCTTCTCAATGTGATCTTTCGAGTTATCGCATGAGTCTCTTGGTTTAATTGGTTTATCGAATCAATTTGACACCATCTGGGTTGAGTAGGTACCTCCTCAGTAGAGTCGGCACCATGTCTAATGTCAACTCTGAATCGTTCTGATTAACATATAACCTAGATTACTGTGATTTCGTCTTTGTCCTCTTTTTAAATTGAATAAGTGGGCTTTGACCCTTTAATTTTATGCAGTTGGAGTGGGGCTAGCTTAAGGATGAAGGTACAAGAATGTGTTTGGATGGCCTTCAGAGTTTACAATCATTAAAGAAATTGATTCCTGCAGCCCAGTTTCATTTAGGAAATGCTGCTCTAAAGTCAAAACTAGCTTTTGTGCTGCTCAAGCTAACATAATTTACATGAATATAATGTAATGGCCTTCTGAGCATCGTATTGTCATCTGCTTTACATTGAATCTGGGCAATCTCATCAGACTTCAGTTCTAATATCAAGGGTTTAGAGCAGTGGACCACTTTCGGTTTTACCAAATTTGACTATTATTTTCGGGTTATTCTAGGTTTGCATATGCCTTTATCCTTTTCCTCTTCCATCTTCTTGTGCTGTTTCATTTCTGGTAAACCAGATGTTTAACCTGTCTGATAAAACCAAATCATAAAACACAAAATTGGATATTTGGATTACCCTATCGGCCCATCATGCCTTCAGGGTAATATGCTTTGGGTTACCTATCCTCATAATATTCGTATGAAAAAGAATCTAATATTCATACACTTAGGAAGCATCTGGGAATGGCTTTGCTGTGAACCCTTGGACACCTTGCCCTGCCTACCCAAATTCCCTTTCACTTGCATATTGAAAGTTGTAACTCCTCAGTTTGGGTGAAGATCCCATTGATAACTTCACAACTGATTGAAGGTCAATGAGTGCTTGGCTGTTTGGTAGTTCACCCCAAAGAGACGTTTCCTGTTTAATGGTGGTCACAGTTTGAAGCTGAGTGCTGAAACTACAAGTAATTTTGCCTTTGCAGTATAATCTTCCTTGATGTTTCTCTCAATTCGACATGATTTCCTTCTTTGTATTACAGGAATAAGATCAAGATTGTGGATGCTGGTGCCCTTGAACCACTTATCCTTTTCCTTAAGTCGAACAACTCAAATTTGAGGGAATATGCCACTGCAGCTTTGCTCACCCTCTCGGCTTCTGCTATTAATAAGCCAATCATCAGTTCACATGGTGCCATTCCTCTCCTAGTCGAAATCCTTAGAGATGCGAGCCAACAAGCCAAAGTTGATGCATTGATGGCTCTTTACAATCTCTCAACACACCCAGGGAACCTCAGCATTATTATAACAGCAAAAGCCATCCCTCCTCTAGTTAATTTGCTTAAAAGCTGCAAGAAATCTTCAAAACCAGCGGAAAAGTGCAGCGCGCTTTTAGAATCTTTGATGGGTTTTGATGAGGGAAGAACTGCATTGACTTCTGAAGAAGGTGGAGTGCTCACAGTTGTTGAAGTCCTCGAGAATGGGTCACTCCAAAGCCGAGAACATGCAGTAGGTGCTCTTTTAACAATGTGTGAGAGTGACAGGCACAGATACAGGGAACCAATTCTTAGTGAAGGTGTTATCCCTGGTCTTCTTGAACTCACAGTTCAAGGGACGCCTAAATCTCAGTCAAAAGCACATAAACTGCTGCAGTTACTGAGGGAATCCCCTTACCGAAGATCTGAATTTCAACCTGATACAATAGAGAATATTGTCTGCAAGATTATCTCTCAAATTGATGGTGAAGACCAAAGTGGGAAAGCAAGGAAGATGTTAGCTGAAATGGTACAAGTTAGCATGGAACAGAGCTTGAGACATTTACAGCAGAGAGCATTGGTTTGCACCCCTTCTGATCTGCCTCTCACTAATTGTACATCCGAAGTTTCTTCAAAATAATCATTTTGGTTATCGGCTCTGTGTTTTCTCAGTGAGTGTGGAAGATCCTTTTTTTCTTCTCTTTCATCCATGATGAAGACAAAGGTAGCAAAGAATGCCAGTCCAGGCCGTGATGGTATCTAGTGACTGGTAATTGTCAGTCAATATCTAGACACTGTAGAGTTATCTGAGTGGTTTCTTGGTTTGTAAAATAATAGATTTTCTGTATACTGTTTTACAATCAAGGAAAGGTCTTGTATCACTCTCTGATTCCGGAATTACCTTCCTTTGGTTCATAAGGACCAGCTTTGTGGCTAGAAATAATTTTGTTGATTACTGGAATATCTAAATAACCAAATTCAGGAACCCTTTGTTTCACAAACTATATAAAGTCTGATATGACAAGATTGTCTACATATATCAGGCTAATTCAGTTTAGGGGGCCCTTCATTAAACGGAAGAAGTTGATCTATCAATCACTCTCAGTGAGGCGGATACAAACTGCAATATATATAGGCCTCAAATGTCACATTAGCAGAACCTCACAGTAGAAGGAAGATGATCTTATTCATGAAGAGGTTGACATCTGCGTGTATCACCATAAGTCACCTCACCCTTCTAAAAGAGGAAACCAGAACAAAATACAAAAGCCACTCACCTGATAAGCTGACAGCAGAACCAATTCCAAGTTCCAACAAAGGAAAAGGAAACGAAAGAAATATCTGATACACAGCATTGGCACATGGGGGACCCTTTTGGAACCACATCTGAGCTAAGTAGTCTGTGTCCACCAACTATGGGGGCTGGTGATAGGTCCAATTCTGGTGATGCATGGGCGTGCAAGAGGGCTGAGTACTGTTAAATTCTCCAAGTGACCTGTATAAACTATAAACCTTGTTGTATTGGTTTGAAGGAAAAGGTAGGGAAAAGGAAAGGAAACCTCTTGTATTGGTACAGACTTTGTATTAGGTTGGAATGCAAATCATAATTGCAAACAAATGAAAGCAAAACTGAACTGAGTACAAATTTTGCACCCAGTCAAGATTTGAACTGCAACCAAACACAGTTTTAGGCTCTCTTTGTTTGTAGTGCAAATCTGAACTAGATAAGAATTTTGTATCTGTTTGCTTGAAATTGCGGTTGCACTCTTATCTGATACAAAATTTGTATTTTTGTCTCGTTTGCAATTGCTGACAGTGTAACAACCCCTTAAGGGTTATAGTTACTTGTTAGGTCTCAAATTGCAATTTCCTCATGTTATCATTGAAGGAGATGCTTTGGAAATCGCCCATCTTCTCTTGGCTCAACTAAACCTAGCTCCTTGGCACATAGAGCGCCTATTCTAGATTCCTCCTCCAGCAGTTCTGACCTTGTGAAGTATCTCATACCCTCGGTCAAAAAATCATATTGCCTATGGGGGTAAAGAAATTGGGCATTCTAAAAAAAGGGTTCAATTATAATACCGAAATAACTTGTAATCAATAAACCGGTATCATAAAAGTGATAACCAATCGGATAGTATTTATCAAAATTCATGGGGGGTTTGATTGGTCAAAACCCTTTCGGTATCATGACTTAAAACTAAAACTAACGTTTCAAAGAAAAAAACAAAAAAAAAAAGCAATGTTGCCAGACCCGAATCGAACTAGATGGTCTATATAACCAATAAGCCAGTGATCAATGAGCTTTCTAGTAAACCGGTAAAACCTTGATCTGTGAGTTAATTTCCTGGCTTTATGTTTGGTATGGTTCTAATTCTAATAATAGTGAAGAAAATTTGTTAACGAGGGCTTTGTAGGGCTGGCTTGGCATGTTATGGCCTACTTTTGGTGGGTCAGACAAGTCAGAGACCATTTACACCTCTAGATCTAACTTCTAAGCCCAACTAGGCCTGCAGACCATTTACAAATCCCGGCCTGAACAGTCAGGTCTTGGCCCTATATTCCCAATTTCCAAGCCAGATCTTGGGGTCCGGGCCTGGGCTATAGCCCTAAGCCTGCCACCAGCGCGACCCTTGATCACCTCCGGAAAAAAATGCGTTCTGTTTGTAAGCAGATTGTGTTTCAAACTTTTAATCAAAACGGACAACTCCAGCTCATGAAAATCGAACGGATTTTGATAACAGATAAACCCATTATCGTCTAATCTTCATCCACGAGCGGATAAAGCAATCTCGATCCTCTTGACCTCTTCTGTTTAATGAGAGAGAGAGAGAGGGGGGGGGGTAACAGGATTTTGGGTACTGGTACTCTAATTTGTGCTGATTATTTGGTTTCACAGCTGAAATAATGCCGGTCGCAGTAGATGGGATTGAAACAGACATCTCAAGGATGGAAGAAGGCTCATCCAGGACCAAAGCCACCGCCGATAACAGTAACATCCCTGACTGTTGCTCAGTGGCTGTCGTTAGCTTTGTACAGAAGGTAAACGATCGCAGCCTGTAAAACATTTTATTTTATGAACGAAGGCTTAGACTAATTGGTTCTCATCTGTGTCTGATCTTTAGCTGATAGCAGAAGTTATTGGAACTTATTTTGTAATTTTCTCCGGCTGCGGGGCTGTGGCTGTTAACAAGATATATGGGTCGGTTTCATTTCCAGGGATTTGTATAACCTGGGGTTTGGTAGTCATGGTTATGGTTTACTCCGTCGGCCATATCTCCGGCGCCCATTTCAATCCCGCAGTCACGATCACCTTTGCCATCTTCCGACGCTTCCCTTGGAAACAGGTGGTAGTTTTTCTTCCTTTAGTTTCCAGGTTGGTTCTATATATAATTTGTATAAACAGATTTCATTGGGAACCATTTAAGAGGTTTATAAGAAATTTATTACCTTCCCTCTGACTATACGGTATACTTCTTTTACTAGGACAAACAATTTACCCTGCCATTAAAGCTCTTTTTTATGACGGCTAGTTGTATTGGTGGGTGAATCAAGTTAAACCATTTTTCTATCAAACCAAATACAGCCATAGTTACAGAAAAAAACCTTGGATAAAAGGTATTAATTTGAATCATTGTTGTAAGACTTGGACCGGATTAAAATTTGGAATGTTCTATGGGTTCCTGTTTTACTGATTTACCGGGCAGCTTACCGGTCCAATCCACCAAAACCATCATTTAACTGAGACCCAGAAAGGCCACCGGTTCTTGATTTTCATGGTCCAGTCGTCCAGTCCAGGCTGAGTCTTAAAACATTGACTTGAATCAGGGGTGCAATCCAGCCGAATCAAGCTGAACTCTGGCACGTCTTAGGTCAGTTTGATTAAAATACTATTAGGATCCGGTTTGAGTTTTGAGTTTGAATTGAACTTTATTTTTCGGTTTGAGCCTGATTCAATTAAATATTCAGTGAGTTCGAGTTCAGTTCAAAAGCTAAAAAATGAATATACTTCTATATTTTATAAATATATATATAAATAAAATATTTTTTTATAATATATATATATATTCAAGCAAAACTCACGAGCTTTTGAGCTGAACTTTTTATTGATGAAACTCAATTTAAATTAGATTAGAATCAAACTTGAGTCCAAATTATTCGATTAGAGCTCGATTCCATTGCACCCCTAATTTGAAAGCTCAGTTGGCTATGATATACCGGCTTATCCATCATATCCTCTAGAATTGGTAAGAAACCAAGATTATTAGATATTAATATTAATAATCAATCTAATAATGCATGCATGCAGGTACCCCTTTATATAGTGGCTCAGGTGTTTGGATCAACGCTTGCAAGTGGAACACTTCGTCTACTGTTTACTGTAAAAGCCGTGGATTACTTTGGTACTGTTCCTGTAGGATCTAATTTTCAATCTCTGGTCGTTGAGATCATCATCACCTTCCTCTTGATGTTTGTCATATCAGGTGTTTCCACTGATGACAGAGCGGTTAGTAGATCTATGGTTCACTTTTCCATACAGCATTTTCTGAAATTCTTCCATGAAATCTGAAAATGAATTACCATTTATCCATGTAAAGTTCTTTACTGATATTTTCCATTTGCAGATTGGAGAATTAGGAGGGGTTGCAGTCGGAATGACAATACTATTAAATGTCCTCGTTGCTGGGTAATCTCCTCAGTAACCAAAAATTCATATCGAATCGTTATCTGAAAGTTGTGCATTAATGTCTTCTAATTTGCAAATCAAACTATCCATCTGTAGGCCGGTCTCTGGAGCATCAATGAACCCTGCTAGGAGTATCGGACCAGCTCTTGTTATGAACATATACGGAGGACTCTGGGTTTATATTCTAGGCCCAATAGTTGGCGCCATTGCAGGAGCTTTTGCCTATAACCTATTAAGGTTCACAGACAAGCCCCTTCCTCAGCCAACAAAGACTAGATCATTCTTCAATAGCACGTCAAGAAAATAAACCTTTTTACGCAGTTCTAGTTGATTGTGCCCTTCCCTTACCTCATTTCTCAACCTAGTATGTTGGTTTTTGTTCTTTCTCAACTACTGTTCAGAAACTGTGGATAGTTATAGATTTCTCTTACTTCTTTTTTAGGGGTTTTTACTGTTCAATCCACTCCAGAAATTTTAGCTTGATCGTACAATTGGGGTAGGTGTCAGCTCGGAATTGATGTCAATTCATAGGCGGGTATAAGTGTTATAGGTAGAGGGTATTTATAATTTTGAATTGTTGTAGGTCTGCAGTTGAATTCTTAGGTGGAGTGCAGTCAACTTATCTCTTTATTTATAATTACTATATTATACATGTTCTAATTTTCTTCTGTTTCATATTCTCATCATGACTTGAGCAGCCTTGATCAGTTAGTTATGTACTAAACTAATGATAAAATCTCGTGCTTCGGGCTGGCCGACAAACCTGAGAACACGGATGTTTGAGTCAGAGGTAGGGGTGTCAATTAGACCGGATTTGGTCCAATCCAATTCAGTTCAATATGAATTCATTACAGATGGATCAGATTCAATCCAATCTAATGAATACTTTGGACCAATCCAATTCAATATCTGAACCATTCAATCTGTTCAATACTTTGGTTTTCATTTAGATTAGCTCCAACCCAAGCTTAGTCCATTGACATCTGTATTCTTCTCTTCTATCAATGGACCGGATTCAATTTGACCAATTTAATATAAATCTATTAGAGATGATGAACCAGGTCCAGTCCAATCCAATAAATACTTTGAACTGGATTGATCCAATCGAATGTCTTGTTAGTCTGTCCAATCCGTCAAAAGTAGTGACTTTGATTTGGAAGGAATGCCCGAGATTAGGTTCCTAACCAGCCCACATATAGGATATGGTTCAGATTTTACCGGGCCCTGTACAAAAGAAATATTGGTCCAGGATCTGCCGCCTGATTTCCAAGCTAGGCTTTTCACAATAATGTAAAGGTATTGTTTGGTGGAATGTCTGGACTCTGGAGCCCTCGACCAGTGAAGAAAGGCCAAAGGGGATTGACTCATGACCGTGCTCATAATTCCGATTTGCGATCATTCGTTTCGTCTGTGTTTGGTTTGACAGAAAATAAGAGAGAAGCAACAAAGTTTGTTATCCACCTTCTGTTTCTCTCATACTTTTTTGTCAAACTCAAATCAAACATAGCCTTCTTCCGTTCACAATCTTACCCTCTTTCTAAGATAATATGCTAATCGTCTTTCAAAGCCTATCCGTCCAAAATTCCCCAGTCAATAGTCCTTCTCACAACCCTATACACCACCTTTTATTGCCCACAAACGAGAGGCTTATCCTGTAGGTAGACCTGGCAATTGGGTTGGGTGGGTCGGGTTCAGGTTGATTTCAGGTCGGGTTGAATTTCGGGTTGGATTGTCAAATGCTAGACCTTATGTTTGGGTTAGGGTTGACCCATGGCCTATGGGTCAACTTGGGTCATCCCAAAAAATAATTAAATTTTAAAAAAATAAAGAAAATTACATAAAAATGTCAAAATTAAAAGAATTAATCTTAAAATTCCAAATATAAAATAAAAACTTGAACATTTAACAATTTAAAGAGTAAACAATAAAAAGTAAAGACTAAATAGAAAAAATTTAAAGAATGAAAACTTCTAATAATGCATAAATAATCCCAATTAGACTTGACAACCGGGTCAGCGGATTGACCTATGACCCAACTCTACCTGCAGGGCACTTGGTGACGACTGATGAATTTTGGACCAAGATTTGTCCTGGAAGGCAATCAATGACTATGACTGCTCAGAAGAACATGTGGGCCCCTTTTGGGCCTTCAACGATATTCCTTTGTGGAAGGTTCATGGGTCCATCTAGACTTCTACCCACTAAACTACACGGCCCATTGTATGTCCGTAATCTAGGTTTTTAAGGCAACTTTTTTTTTTAGTTTAATGAAAACAATAGCATTATATTTATGGCAATGGTCTTGACAGCCAGCCAGACCTGGCTAAATATAGATCAGCTTTACCCTGTCATAGCACGGCCTGGACCCAACCACTAGGTTTCTGAGAACCAGAGTTCAGGGGTGAGTAATTTTCAGAGGAATGAAGGTGCTGAACAGTGAAGACTCAGGAGAAGGCAATGGAGATAGTAAATGAGAATGACATATGTAAGAATTAGTTACAGTGGTTGTTCTTACTACCTGAACTTTGGGTGGTGTCAAAGTTAGGATCCAAACTTTTTAACATGTCACTGCAGTACCCATATAAAAGGACAAACATTTCCTTATGATTGGTATCCAAATGCCTCTCCGAATTCTCTCCATATTCCCTTCTCCTGCAGCTATGCTCAGAATCACTGTCCAACACTGCCGGAAAACAAATCAAAAGTTTTTCCCAGTATCTGTTCCTCTAGTCAACCAAACAATACTCGCTCTCAGATCACCGGTAAAGCGAGGTTCCAAAAGCTCTAAAATCAGAGAACGTGATGAAACCCTAGCCAAAGGCATGATAGCAGAGGCAAATTTGTTTTCCGACGGCTCTCCGGCCATTGTAATGGCTAGTGAATGCTGCTGGTCTGCAGTTAAAAATGCAAAATGCTTGGACGACGGCACTGTCCAGCCGACGAATGCACCCAAAGAAATAGATGGGTAGTGTTACAGTCGTTGCTAGTGACACGACCAGGAAATGTTAAGGCAACCAGATGTTAGAGTTTGGTGGGTTCTGTCCATTCTTGGAAGAAGACGGATCAGGAAATGGAGAGAGAAATTCAGAGCAGATACATTGTTAGGTTGAGTACCATGAATCCAAAACTCGACTGTGGATGGTGCCACTGGATCTCATCCTCTTTGCAACGCCCGCCATCGTTTGTTTCTCCGTCTTTGCTTCTGATATTTGCACTTCCTCTAAGGCGGATGTATGATGTGTCATGTCTAATTCAACGTGTTGGCTCGACTCATGACCTCGAGGAATGAGCTTACAATTGCATCTGATGCTATTATGGGCCCGCACGTAGGATCTCGTCATGGGGCAATCCACGGGGAAAACTCCTAGCCTTCCCTTGCCTTTCCCTTTGCGTGCTGTGCCTATTGTGGCGAATTAGGGGGTGATTTGTCCAAGAGATCACCCTAACTCTCCTAAGCTCTTCTCTTGATCGAAAATTCAATGCCTTTTCATTAATACGTGGCTCCTTAAATAAGAGATTACAAAAGGAAATTCCTAATTAAACTCAAACTCCAACTTGAAATCAAACTCCTAATTACCTACTCCTAATAGTAACACAACTCCTATTTAAGATAAGATAAGATAAGATAAGATAGAGTAGCTGGCGGCGAGTTGGCGAGAAGAGATAAGTGTGGACCCACCCTGATGAGCTGTCATGTGGGTCCCGCTCTACCGCTGTTGCCGGGCGGCGTGCGCGTCTCACAGTGCTGCTGTCGTGCGGTGCGTGCTATGCGCTATCGGGCGGTGCATGCTGCACGCTGCCGGGCGGTGCGTGCTGCTACGCGGCCTGTTATGCGTGCCGCTACTTGTGACTGCGCCGCAATGTGCTATCAAACGGTGTGTTCATAACACATGCTTTGTAGTTTTTCAAGAGTTTTTTTTAGAACCCATGCAGCCCATCATATAGAGCACGCATTGTTGGGGAAGATGGGGTCACTGTAACTTTGGAGGAGAAGCTTTGAGGCGCGTCTGAACACACTGTCTTTAGAACGTTATTTGCCCCCACTCAGTTTTACTGAGCTTGCCGTTGGGTTACAGGCAAATTCGTTCCTATGATACAACAGAGCCTTGGGCGAGAATCTGCAACCAGCAAAGTTGAAGAGTCTCCAAAGAAATATTCTATGAGACTATAGCAGACTGGACTGAGAGAGAGAGAGAGTGAGTGAATTTCGAAATTGTGTGTTTTAGAGTCTGATTCATGCTCCTTAAATAATTTGTGAAGAGGTATGAGGAAAAGATAAGTGCTGGTTTAGAGAATGCACCTTGAACAGTCACAATTTCAAACATTGTGACTGTTTAAAAAGTAGTTAACAGTTGGTGACTGTTAACTTTGAATTGTGCCTCTTCATCACACCCGATCGAATCGTGATCGTTGATCTCATCAACGGTGATCAACGGTCAGCAACGCACCAAAACCAAAGTTGCCCATTGCGAGCCACGCGGGTGCGAGCAAAGTGCGCCTCTAAAGCGCCTCATTGCGCCGCACACACGCGTGCGCACGCGTTGCGCGGTATTGAATCCCCATACTCTCCTCTACTAATTCTAAGGAGTGTAAATCAGCTCCTATTGAAATACTGAAAACAAAATTTATAATTTTCCAATGTGGGACAAATTCAAAACTGAGTTTTGTAAGAGAAAAACCCATTTTTCAATCAAGTGTGCAAGTGCAATTTCTCATGTAATTGACCAATCAAACACATTGGATTTAATCTCTTATGAGATTAAAATCCAACACGCATAAACTGTAATTCTTCTAAACCAATTTTTTGGTGCAGATAGGTAGGGCATATCGAAGTATTTGATGATGGGTGGGACTACATTTTGAAGGTAGAAGACAACGAACCCGTTAGCTAAGAATTTCAAACACCTTAACATCTTCAGCGTCAAGGTAGAATACAATGAATAGTGCCTTTTTTTTGGTAGTTTTGATATTTTAAAAATTTTAAATTATATATATATATATATTATCATATAATCAAATAACTGATGGTTGGTTAACGATAAGGACCAACTTGACACTTTTTGAAAGTGTGGATATTGTAGTGGCACGTTTGAAAGTTCAGATACTAACTTGATACTATTCCAAAGTTTAGGGTACTAAAGTGAAATTTTCTCTTAATTTTAAGGAGAGTGAGGGTCATTTGGTAACAGCTTAAATGGTTGAACGGAATGATTTATTGTTTGGTTTTTAGTGAATAAGTTATTAAAGAGATCATAGAGCTTGTGAGCTTATTGATGGTTGAAGCTCAAGCTAGATTGAATATTATAACTTTGAATGTTTAATTATATTTTTCACTAAAAGGCAAAGCAATAAGTATTTCAGTTCAGCCACTTCAGTCATTAACAAATGGTCCTTGAGAATCCAAACTCTTATCATACATGATTTCTATTGTAAAGAAAATCTTCAAAGCCAGACTTGACCATAACATGAGTGTATTATGTTAAGAATAAGCATATTATATGTAATTGCAACTCAAATTTAATCAAGCCTTGTTGGTTCCTGGGAATAGGGGTCTTGAATCGGAATCAGAATGGGCTATTCCAATTCTAACAGTTTGGTTGGGTGGAATCGGAATCCCATTCCCATTCTTGCCGTATTGGCATTCCCCCATTTGATGGAATGGTCACTCCCTGCCCTCCCTTGGGAATGAAATCCTATTCTTGTTGATTTCAATTTCCATTCTCATTCCTATCTGGACCAAACATACTATGGGAATGGACCATTCCAATTTCAATCCTGATTCCAACTGCAAACCAAACGGACCCTTAGTACCAATCCGTAGTTAAACATGAGTGCATTATGCTTATAAAGAACCATCATTGGGATTCATGTATAACCCTTTTATATTATTTAATTTTATTTCTTGTTTTTTCTTTGTATAGATTGTTTTTTTTTTATATTTTTTCTTGTTAATAATTTGTTAAATTTTACATACCTATGTATAATTAAATCGAATCTAATCAAATTTGGATATCGGACATCCTTAGCCAACTTGAATTCAGATTAATCTTTGTGAGATCCGTCAAATCGTTTGATCAGATCAAATATAGGATTTACATTATCAGATCAAATTGAAATATACCCATATCTGAATTCAATTCAATCCATTTGCAATCCTACCCATTTAGTTTTACCCTTTTGCCATTAGATAATTTCAAACAAACAATGAAATTTTTTTGTTAGACTGTAAGTATTGTTTTATATGTTTAAGATCATAAATCCCAATCTATTCTATATATTTAAAACACAGTTGTCCACGCCAGCTTATTCTCTCTCATCACATTATTTCCCTACCCTCTTAGAATTTTGTGGTTTTTTTCTAAATTAAAAAAAACAAAAAAGTAACAAAAAACATGAGGCTATATTTAAATTCATTCACAACCAATTCACTTTTCTTACTAGCATTACAAATTTATTTTGTTTTCAGTACCATTGTTGTTTCTACATGAAACGTTCTAAGTTGATCAATATAAATTGGCATGCAATTGTTATTTGAGGTTATTTATGGTTGAAATAGGTACACTTAAAAATGCATGTGTGAGAGTTTGTTTGTAGAAACATCAAATTGGTTTTTGTTGTTCCAGAGGGTGAAGTTTAATCATTCAAAGTAAATCTCATGTTTGATGTGACAATACATATCTTTCATCAATTTGTGTTGAACAACCCAAAACATTAGTAAAAACAACAATGATACCAAACACAACCTTAATCACTCCCCTATATTATAGAATACTAGTTAGGACCCATGTGATGCATGGGATTTATTAAGAAAAATTGAAGAATGAGCTTTATGACATTTCTAATTAATTAAGCAGTAGCAGTCTAAGTCTAATTCAAGCATTATTTTTTAGGTAATGTCTAATTTATCCAATACAATCCAAGTTGTGCTTTAGTGAGAGTGGCCAATTTCCTATGCCCTACATAAATTTGTATTATTTTTTGTATCTTAATGCTATTTTTATTATTTTTAAATTTTATTGGTTTGTTATTATTTTTAAGTAAAATTATAAAAAAAACTCCCCTTAAACAATTTTATAAACCACCATTGTGTTTAGATGCTAACAAAAACCTCCCCTATAATTTTGAAAAGTGCAAATACCTCCTTTTTATTAGTTTTTCAATAACAATGATGTTGAAGTTACCAAAATACCCTTATCATTGTTAAGGTGTTATTGTAAACAATTTAAAGTTTCAACTTCACCCTCCACTAATTTATTCTACGTAATAACTTTCAAAGAGTAATTCCCTCTACTTTTCTTGGATGAAGTAAGGTTAAAAGACTGAACTGAAGTAAAAGGAAGCAAATATTTTTTTTCTTCAAGGTATTTTAGTACATTTACATCTGAATGAAGTTGGTTAAAGGTAAATTTGATATTTAATGCATTACATCATCATTTTCCATTTGGAATACTGGTATAAGAGGCATAATTCAATTTCCCATTTGCAACCCCATTATATAGAAAAAGCTCAAATTTGGCTTCAAATTTTAACTTTCAGTCTTATATCTTATATATATATATATATGACCCATTACCTAGACGCAAAAAATATTTAGCCTCTAAGTCAATTTTTAGAAGGGATATTTTCTATAACTCATCATGGCCTTTTTCCATTTCTCTTAAACTCACCATGACCTTTCAAAACCACTAGATAGCACCTTGTCATTGAGTTGCAGCGAGAAACAAATTATATGACAAAAACACAAAGATGCCCCAAGCCCGATACATCCTGTTGAAATATGCTATAAGCCTCCATTTTCATAGGATAAAGCATATGAAGATGTCCCAAAACCTGGTCTAGATCAAGTAAATAAAACATTGTAATCATGTTCAATGAGCACTTAAAAAAATTTTTGACACCTACCCCTTAAAATACCACCAGCCTACCCTTGAAAAATATTAAAAACAATTTGGGTAAATTACAAAGACCCCCCTATATTATGGGGTCTGTGACAAAGGCCCCCTGTACTATGACCATGAGAGAAAGACCCCCTTCTATTACCCTTCCATCCAAAAAATGAGAAGTCTGCTGTTGAAATGTTTTTTAATCCTCATACTACCCTTATAATATCTATTCAGACAATTGGGAGAAAATCACTGTTCATCTTCTCTGACCTCACAATACACAAATAGCAGCAGTGGTAATCCCCTCTACCTCAGATTCCTACACATTTCTCTCTCTCTCTCTCTCTCTCTCTCTCTCTCTCTCTATCTCTCTTCTTCCCCTTCCCCTTTCTCTCCTCCTCTTTCTTCTTCCCACTTTCCTCTATTTTCCATTCCTCTTGGCCTTAGCCGCCACAACCCGTTGCAGCGGCTAATTCAGGCATACCCCCCTCCTCTGACTTCTTCTCTCCCTTTGTTCCTTCTTCTTCCTCTTTCTTTTTTTCTTCATTTCTTCTTCCCCTTCTTCTTGTCCGTGACATTAGAGATCATCAACTACCCCTGTTTTTCAATCTTGAAAGAGATTACACATAACTGTGTAACCTTGAAAGAAATTGGCCAGTGGCAACTTTACCCGAGGTTAAATGTGTGGAATAATGTATTGCAAATGCTTAAATAGAGTTACGTTAGGTTGCCCAAAAATGTAAAAGATGCTTAAAGTACTTCTTGCTATTCCCCAAAGGTTGCTGGATTGAGAGGGATGTCGTAGCACAGTATGGATGGCTGTCATCCAAAGTGAGGATGTGAGGATGACAGTTAGGAGACGATGGAGAGAACCGCCATGGAATACCTTGAAGAATTGCTGTCACATACTGGTTTCTTTAGGGATGTGGAAAGAGATGAAGATGGGAACATTGTTAGGTGCAAGATCCATGAGCCATTCCATGATATAGTGCGTGAGCTTTCAAGAGATGAATATAAATTGATTAAGGATACAACATCAGGATTCAGTGATCTTGGGGGGCCCGTCATTTGTCATTGACTTGGGATGTAGATACAAATACAATAGAGGATCAATCAAATCTTTGTTTTTCTGCACTCTCCTGTTTTGGAGGTCTAAAGAAACAAGATGGGAATACAACAACAACGTTTCTGAGCAACACCCACAGTAAGTTGCACACACTGCTATATTTTGGAAGTCCAAGAAGTGGTAAGTTGCCAAATCGTCTCTTCTCGCGTTTGAATCTGCTTCGAGCATTAGATTTGAGCTCAACTAACATTTCAGGGAGCGTGAAACCCATCGCCGTTCTTCGCTCACTGCAGTACCTTGACATTTCCAACAATGTCATGAATGGAAGCTTCCCAAAACAGGGGAAGGGGAAGAAGAAGAAGAAGAAGGAGAGAGAGAGAGAGAAATGTGAAGGAATCTGAGTTAGAGGGGATTACTGCCGTGGCTGTTCGTGTATCGTGAGGTTCGGGAACAGTGCTTTTCTCCCAATTGTACGAATAGCTATTACAAGGGTAGTATGGGGATTAAAAAATATTGTAATGGCAGACTTTTCATTTTTTTGGACGGAAGGCTAACAGAAGGAGGTCATTGTTTCACATAATACAGGGGAGTCTTTGTCATAGACCCCATAGTACAGGGGGAGTCTTTGTAATTTACCCAAAAATTTTTAACATTTGTCAGAATATTTATTAAATGCTCATTGAATGTGTTTACTATGTTGTGCCTGCGATCCTTATCATGGATGGTGTGACTCTTTAGTTTAACCTCCACCTCCTCAACATGTTCAGCTCCAATCTTGTCAACAAGGAGAAACTGATGTTCACAAAAAAAAAAAGGCTACAACCCCCACCTCCTATTGTTGGTTCCTCTCCCTCGTGGGTTTCAAACGAGTCCTCTTTGTCATGCTATTGTAGAGAGAGAGAGAGAGAGAGAGTTTTGGTTGGTTCAGTTGATGAGAGCAAGAAAACCATGAATAGTTCACTTGGAGGGGTGAAATTTGATAAAAGGTTTAATATCTTTTAATGGCAAATCACTAAAAGAAGAGATTTTTAAAAGCCATGGTGAGTTTAAGAGAAATGAAAAAAGGTCATTGTGAGATTTAGATAATATCCCTTTTTTAAATTAATGATGTTATTTATTGAGTGAAGTAAATAATATTTATTCTGAAAAGCAAATTACTTGATTAATTTAAAAATTAATTCTCTTAAACAAACATATATTATTTAGCCTAATAATACAATTAATCATCGAATATTTCCATTTCAAGAAGATTAATTTTTTTAATAATTATAATTTAATATAAATATATGTAGTGTATCTATAATTATATTTATCAATGTATATAGATATAGATAAAGTTAATGAATTTAATTTAATGGAGTAAGAGGAAGGGGAATTAGTGGCATGAATTATTGAATTAATGACCAGAGATAATTAAAGTAGTTAATGATAAAGAATAGAGAAATTTAATGGTGAGTTAATGAAGGGAAACCAAAGTCTTCGTTGACTTGAGTTATTTTATTCAATTTTAAAAGTAAAAAATCCAAAAAAAAACAAGGAAAAAGATAAATACCTTTGAAAGAAAAGTAGAAAGAATGAAAATATAAACTTGGCACATTATATTTTAATATATAGATAAATGTGCTCTTTTAACACCAGCCGTGCGATCTAGTGTTAAACTCAGGTAAAATCTTGGATTCGAGGGTTGAAGGCTTGTACAAATATTCCAAACTTGGATAGTTGTGGAAACTTTGATCCCATAAATGAGACAGCCGAGAGGGTTGAAAATCATCTTATCATGCTTCGTTTAAAAAACTATATATATTTATTAATTGGTCATGTTGAACTTCAGCATATGGGTGCCTAATATATCAACATATATGACACCGAAAGTGAACAATTTGATTTTCTATGCTTCTTTACATGAAAACAAACACAGCCTTAAAGCACAATTGCATGCACGTGTCAAAACACAGCCTTGTAAGTCGTAATTAAGGAATAAGGTTTAGCTGAACATTTTGGCTGTTTAGTAGGTTGTGCGTGAAACCAATGATAAGGTTCTACACCAGTATTAAAATACATAGGGCATGCACCTTTCATAGTAGGGCCCATAAATTTATTACGAACATAAACCTCATCATTGGTTCCACAATCCGCTAAACAGCCAAAGCATTCAATTAATCCAAATTCAGCCCTAAGTGGCTTACAAGGCCTAATATAGTTATCCAGAAAGAGTGACGCCTAAACCACATAACATCTACTTGCTCCTTGGGCAATTAGGTTAGACTGGTGTGGCCAAACTAAAAGAATACTCATTTTGTTGATTCTCCAATTTCTACATCCCAGTTTTACTCTTCTTATTTGTCTCTCTTTCTCTTTTGTCATCTTTGTTAATTATTCTCTTTTACCACTTTCTTCATCATTTAAGCCTAATAAATATTTCGCCATACTTGATATAATGGTAATATCTTGGGCTGACAAATGTGAGAAGACTGGTTAGAGTCCGAAGGTGGTCACTTTGTGTGAAAAAATGCCAAAGATTAGGACCATACTTAATCTATATCCCTCCCGAGACCTCAAATAAATGAGACCAATATTGGGTAATAGCTTTTTTATTTCTCCACCAACCATTATTCATTGAAATATCTCGTCTTTTATTTCAATATTAATTTGATTTTACTAATTGTTTTTCTTTGCTCACTTTTCAACTTCCATTGTAGTATAGTTCACATGGGAATGGTTGAGTCATTTTTACAACTATCATTAAAGCTACTTCTTTGGAATTTATAGAAGAAAATCCAAACAACTCTTTTCTTACACAGAGTTTCCAAGCGTTCTTGGGAATCCATTTGGTGGAAAAAAGGATTTGATGCTAGAAGGTAGTGATTTATTGTCTATTCTTCTACAGGATTAATGAATTTTCAGTTTATGTTTTGAATCTTTTGGTTTATCTATTTTATCTGTTTAATTTGATGCAACTTCAACATAATGGTTGGTCATGGTTTTTCAATTTATCTTCTATCAATTGGTAGGAAGAAATAGCAATCTCTTATAAGTTGAATGGATTAGAAGAGATACTTAAAATAACAAGAATCTATACTGTTTATAAAAGTGTGAATGAGGAGGTATTTGCTTTTGGAATTTTTTTTACTTAAATACCCCTCTTCTTAAATTTAGTTCATCTTCATTGAAGGGGCAAAAACTGTAATTAAAAGAATACCATTAAATACATTCAATTACCTCTCATTAAGTCTCATGTTTAAGTCATTAAATAAATCACATTCTCTCTCGTTGAATCCAACATTATATTTTTGTTTATTATCATTAAATTCCACTAATAAATTCATAAGCAATAATTATTAATAGAATTAAATTTTATATTTTTTAAATAAACATAGAAATTAAATCATATTTTTCATCTAGGTGGTGGGTAAGTAGTTCAACCATTTGGGTCAAATGGATAACTTCATGATGTCATAAATAAATAATACAAATTTAGAAATATAAAAAATACTTTTGTTTATCATCATTAAATTCCACTAATAAATCCATACATAATAATTTTTAATAGAATGAAATTTTATATTTTTAAAATAAATCTAGAAATGAAATCATATTTTCCATCTAGGTTGTGTGTAAGTACTTCAACCATTTGGGTCAAATGGATAACTTCATGATGTCATAAATAAATAATACAAATTTAGAAATATAAGAAATACAAAAAATATAGAAAAAAAATAAATTTTGAAAAAAAATATGGACATGTTTCTATTATTATATATTTGTCATATTAAAAAATAACTATGATAAAATAGATATTATTTTATTAATGGTGGATATCAAATATACAACTTAAAATCGATGGGAAATTAAACCATTTCCTATCTAGGGGGTGGGTTAGTGTTTCAACCTTTCAGGTCAAATAGGTTAACCCATGATGTATGTTCAAATTCATTTTGATTTAGATTGGTTTCAACCCAAACCTGATCCATTAACACATATATTCTTATTTTATATCAATGGACCAAATATTGGCTTAATCCAACTCAATCCAATTTAAATTTGTTATGGATGGACCAGATCCAATCCAATCTAATAAATATATTGGACCAGACTGGTCTAATTCAATATGTCTTATTGGTCCCTCCAGTTCGTCCACATTGACTTTGGACTGGACGGGGCCCAATCCAAAACCGGTCCATTGGCACCCTTACACATGACCCCACTAACCATGTCAAATGGCTCAATGATTTAATTAGATAGGTCATTGTAGGCAAGTGGTTTGGTAGGGATGCAAATAGATTGGGTTGGATTTGAATCAAGGTAAATTTGAATTTGATTTGATATGAAGATTTAATCGGATATCATAAATATTGATTCAAATTTGAATCCAATCAATATGCTGGATATTAAAATTTGATACGACTTGATTTAATTAAAAAATTATTAAAAGGAAAAGAAAATATAATAGTTAAAATAAAGAAAAACAAAAAATATAATTATTTTTTCAACTATTTTCATCATATAAGAAGTTTACAAAAATGCAATATAAATAACATATATTATATATAAATGATATATATATATATATANCATATATTATATATTAATGCTACATATATAATATATATATAAATGATATATATATATATATATATATATATATGTATGTATATTATTGATTTGACTATATATATATATATATATATATAAATGATATATATATATATATAAATGATATATATATATATATATATATAATTGATTTGACCACAATATTAAAAACCAATATTCAAACAATATATTGGAATTGCATTTCATCTTGGTAAATAAGTATTTTTTATTATTTCATAAATTAAATAACAAAAAATAAAAATATAATTTTTTTTATAAATTTTATAGAAAAAAGTGGACATGCATTAATATTATATATTCTTCGTATTAAACAAAAATATGTTTGAAAAATAAGAGTTATTGTTAGTAAAGATAGAAATGGCTAAAATACAAAGAAAAAAATAAATTAATGTCTTAATCATAGTCCATTTTCCTGGTTAAATAGGTTAATGGTTCAATCAATAAGGTCATTTGGTTGCTGACTATTATCATTATCATCATTTGATATTGCCACGTACAACGCGCATACACCTTTGCTAGTTGATTTAAATACCCATAATTTAACAATGAATATGTCTCTAAATAGAGCAGAGTTGCCATATAGGATTCATGTAGCGAGGCCTAGTATGGTTGTGACAAGGCTTAGGCCATGTTCGGGAGTGCTTAAGTTAAAAATAAGTGCAACAGATGCTTATTTGATTAAAGCACTTATTTGCATTTAACACCCAACTTTTTCAAATGCTTACTTTTTAAAATAAGCACTTATTTTGTATTGGATCTTTGGTATTTTTTTTCTCAAATAAGCACTTAAATAAGCATTTCTGACTATTCTTCCTTCATTTTCTTTCAAATTTTCAAAATATACCCTTTGAAAGCACTTTTATTAAATTATTTTTATAAAAAATACTTTTATGAAAGTGCTTTTATAAAAACAATTTTATGAAAGTATTTTTATAAAAACACATTTGTGAAAATACTTGTATGAAAACACTTTTAAGAAAGTACTTTTATGAAATCCTTCATAAAAATTACTTTTATAAAATTCAACTATGAATAATTTTATAAATGGTATTTTAAAATCCAACTAGGGATAATTTTGGAAAAAAAAATTGAATAAGTGCTTATTGTATAAGCACTTCAAAAAAGCTGAAAATTTGAGCTTAAAAATAAGTTCTTATTTTTAAAATAAACACTTATGTCAGACTTACTTCCCAAATACCAATAAGTGCTTAATGGTCTAAATAAATACTTGTTTTTTAAGTACTCCCAAACATAGCCTTAATTGATAAACGAATCTATCAAATTCTTGTACTATGATCCCTGCACAAGACAGCTATGATGTGTTCGTTCAAATCTTATAAGCTAAAAGCTCTGTCCTGCACAATTCAATTATTGATGCATACTACAAAATACATAAAACCAAAAAGCAACACTAGAAAAATTGGAATATCAATTATACCATAGTAGGATGAGAGATTTGCTCTCACCAAAGCAATTTTCTTTACACGTGTACATGCAAGGTTCCAAAACAGCCCCATGTGGGAAGACAAACACCACTTACATGTCCACGTGGTGAGTGTAGATTTTCCTCAATATGCATTCAACCTTCGTTTGGTGGTACAAACCATAGACATTAAAGAGTCTATCACTTTCTCTTGCAGATGATAGATCTTTCATTTAGAGTCTAAAGTCTAAACTTCTCTCTCAGATCTCTAAATGTGAGATCTCTCTCACTCGTTGACACATTTATCTCAAAGTCTCAGTATATCTCAAATCTCAAATCTGAGCTTCCATTTTGACAAGTTAATAAATCGCAAACCGTTCTTCGAGTTAAACGGTTCAATGATTAAACAGTTTAGATCAACGGTTTGGAGCAAAGTGAAACCGATTACCTAAACAATTTCCAATTTGAATGGTCTAACTTTCTGAGTCAATAACAGTTCGAAAACATTGATCTTAGATAGATCCCTACAAAAAAGCGAAATCAGTAAGTTTGCACGAGGGAAGTTGGGACTAACTGCATTGGAAATTTATTATTGCACAAGGAAATCGTCAAAAAAGTGGGCTAGTTGCCGAGTTCTTTTTATCAAACAGCGCATAATCTTGTCCTAGGTGGAAGAATCATCAAAAAAGTGGAGTTCGCATCTGTACCCCACTGCTCATCCCTTGTATAATACAAGTCACCTACCCACATCTTCCCATCAATAGTAACATGCAAGAGGTCAGATCTATTCCTCATACACCGCACTTTCACATGTTTCTAATATAGAATGTATGCATAAGGTCGGTGTCGGGAATAATCTAATAATATGAGAGGTGTTCTCAATATACAAGCCGTAAGTAGCTAGGGGTGGGGTAGGTAGAGCTCTTATGGGCAGGATATATACGAACTCTGTTGAACCTCAACCTTACCCATTTCGGGTTGGGTGTGGGTTGGTTTCAGCTTAGCCCAATTTCTCTACTTCCTTCTACCAAATACTTATTTCCTGAATTTCGAGTCCTATTATTGGCAATTTTACGTGTAAACGAACATAATTATCATGTTTTTAAAACAATTGCCTCTCAACCTAAAGTTTTTGACATACAACATACAATGCATACATATAAATAAATAAATATGCATATACGCGTAAATGCATTAATATTTTCAATGAGAAAAAATACATATGTATATATTTACGTGTATACATAGTTTTTTTTTGGTAATTTATATATGCATAATTGTATTTAACTACATATCATATTTATAAGTACTTATTTGTATAAATATGTATTTATATAATATTATACATATCGAGCTAAATCAAGTTCAGATTTAGGTTAATCAAGGCTTCGACCTAGCCACACTCAAAGTTAAACTGGGCCGAGAGTTCCTAGTTTTCAACCCTAATCCTAATCCAAACTTCAACCCAATACAAATTTTTTTATCCTTATAATTAAACCCTAATTTGGACTTTAGAATAGATTAATATCCATTGTCAACCTCTTTAGCCAATTCAGATTTCCTGCCTACAAAAATCCTTTTCACTCCTATCCACATATATTAGAGCCGTACATCAGGAATGTTTCTCCATGGATGATAACTTGTAAATATTACATACGGAGAATTGGAGATGTGCTCAATGCACAGCTGTAACGAGGTGTGGGTAGGAGATCCGAACTCTTGGCATTTGGCAACCAACCTCGTTTGTCCACCTGAAGTATGAACTGTCACTTGACAGATCTTATGAATGCCTCGTGTTAGGAAATTGGTAAACTTTCAAGGACTTGTGTTTAATTTTCAGCCAAAGTACAGAAAACTGGAAAGCGAAAGACTCGTGGGCCGCGGAGAGAGGACACTGGAGACTGGTGACTTGGGAGTACTGACCGCTTAGACACGCACTGGTCTACGGATTCTTGTCGAGGGAAACTCAAGGCTACAGGAAGAGGACGAGCAGAGCACGTCCTACTCCGGCAGCCTAGGCGTCGCCGGAAGATCGGCTGGTTGCAGGTTACGGCCTGTCGGTCTGAGTAGCTGCTGCCCAGCTAACTAAAAGTTCATATTTTTTTTGGGTATAAAGCCCCTTTCTCCTTCCAAAGTCGGGTTAATATCGGACTTTGGCATTCTTATTTTCGTTAAACCCTACATAAACCCCAGTGAGTTCATAAATCTATGTTTTTTGGTTTCTTTTCTATTGAAGATTTGGTGGATATCTTGCCGGACCGTCATTAATAAACAGAATATTCTGAGAAAGATTTCTTTTTGGAGAGAAATCAAGTCATTTCTACTTATTTAAATGGGCGATTCTTTAGAGAGACTGGGCTCTGAAGCGGAGTCAGGGTTGGAATCGAGCATGAAGGAGGAGTTGTGTATGGAGATCGATCCTCCTTTCAAGGAAAACGTTGCGACTGCTGAGGATTGGAGGAAGGCATTGAATAAGGTTGTTCCTGCGGTGGTCGTGCTGAGAACAACGGCTTGTCGGGCGTTCGACACAGAAGCAGCTGGTGCGAGCTATGCTACAGGTTTCGTCGTCGATAAGCGTCGGGGAATTATTCTCACAAATCGCCATGTTGTTAAGCCTGGTATCTTAATCCGTTTTTATATCGGAACTTTAATTTCTTGTACTGAGAATGTTTTTTTTTTTCATTTTTCTTGAATGCGCATTCTGATTAAGATTGAAGGGAGTTTCATTTATTTTTAATTCTTTTCTTTCTGCAGGCCCTGTGGTTGCAGAAGCTATGTTTGTAAACCGTGAAGAAATTCCAGTGCATCCTATATATAGAGATCCGGTAGGTGGACTTCCCTATATGTCCTATATGTCCTATATGTTCATGCTTAGTTTTCAGCTAACTCCATGATGTTTTATGAGATCGTGGACATGGAAACACGTTATTGAAATTTAAGAGGTCATGAAAGAGTGGTTCCAAGCATATGTATGTAGGCGATTTATTACAGTGGTTATGCATTTCTATGAGATTGATTTCCCATTATTTTACCTTCTATGTTACTTCATAAACAACAATGGGTTTACATTTCTTATCCTCTTTAATCCATTCCAATGAACTTCTTGACTTTGAATGGCGTTGCCTACATTTTTTATTGAAAGGAATTAGGTAATGTAAAGTAACACGGGTTTATATATGCAAAGTTCATGGGTTAGAGAAAATAATTTAATGGAACAGAGTTGAGAGAATCCTTATTGAAAAAACGGAATAAGGGAATGATGCACTGAAGCTTGAGAGGTAAAAATATTCTTCTTTTGCATAAATTGCAAACATATTCTGGCAATTCTAAATATTAACCAGTTTCAGGATTACATGCAAAATTTTTCTAAATTTTCAATCTGGAACTGGTGGATTGAACATTGTGAGGTGAATTAGTATCTAGATCTTCAAGAGTTAAAGATGAAATTTCTCTACTAGATGTATAATTCTGATAAGGGGCCAAAGGTTAGGTCTGTATCCAGTATGCTCCTCCCAAGACCAAGATAACTGGTACCAACATTGGGTAGTGGCCTTTTATATCTAATATTGATGATATTTATCAGTGGGTCCTTATGTCAAATAGAGGCTGCATTTTCACAATGATAAGCATATCACTTGTTACTAGAGAATGTCATGAACCTATCACTAGAGATAAAGTGTAAACAATATGAGAGAATGCCCCTAATTAACATGCTCAAGGAAAGCAAGAATCTAAGGAGAGGCATATGTTGATTCTGTTTCAGGTGTGAAAAACTTTAATATATAATTATTTTTAAAATGTGATAGAGGAGATGACATCCTTTATACCTTTTCGATTCCAAATCTCCCTTTGTATATTTAATCTTCCCTTCAGTTGTGAAGTGGAGATGACAGCCTTGTTATTATTGTTATTGTTATTGGAATTAATATCTATTAATATCCAATTCCAGGACCATGACCTGTACCCAAAAGTCAAAACCTAAATCTATGATCAAATGACCTGTAAACCTTGAGACCATCAATTGAACACCCTGATGTTGGTCTTTGACATTAGCAACCTGGAGATGATACATTTATTGGAATTGGAGGAACACATGGAATTTGATAATAGTATAATGCTAGTTCATGGGAAACTGAAGTCAAGTATATACTATATAGTCACTAAGAAATGCAAGAAGATATGTGTTTGAGTTTCTAAGAAATAGTTGAGCTTTTAATGTTAGTTTCTTTTTCTAGCAAGAAATCTAGGTTATGATATGGATGCATTGAATTTATTATCAACAGTCAATTGAGTGTATAGAAATTATATCTTTAGCATTTTGTAGCCTGGTGGTGTGACTTCATCAACAATTCATTTTCAGGTTGTGGTGAATCTAAACAATTGGTTTAATTCCATCTAAAACTGAGTTCTAAGGTGAAATGGTGAAGACACTAGTTCAAGGCTGTGTATTGCAGCTAGGTCATTGTCTTTTGTCCTTAAACACTATGCCAGATAATGTTGTTCTTCTTGCCAAATCTAAATTCCACCCATTCCTAGGGTGCAGTCTTCCAGAACCCAAATCACTATTGACTATCCTTTCTCCTGCGAAAAGTCACCCAATTGATGAGATGTCCCTTCCATTCCTGGATATTCATCTTCAGGTTTATCATTGTGTTACATATTTTTTTTTTTGCTTTTATATTTCTTTTAATATATTATTTCTCAGTCCAGCTACCTTATCTTTTGATTTCAGCCTTCTTGTCTATCAAACTCAGATCCTATTCAGCCTCTAGGAGCTCCAGGTATCCAGCTATGCTTGCTCTCCATCTATCAGTGCTATTTATCCACCTTAACCAAGTTGTCCTACCTTGTTTTCGCTAGATTCTTTATTCTTTCTGTATTGGACCTGCAACACTATGAATCCCTATATTTCCATCACCAGTTCACCATTAGTATACTTTCGAAGGACCTGCTACCTATCCTACATAGTAATTCCTTTATTAGGATAAGAAGTTTGGTGTCACTAATTAGGGTGTGTATGAACTTGGTTGCATTAGGAATGCATACATGGTTTATGCATTTACATGGCACTTGGCTTATGCATGCCTGCATTTTATGCATGTCTGTGAACTGGATGTTTATCTATTTCAGTACTGTGCACATTCAGTATACTACTTGTTTTGTTTTGTTTTTCCCCTTGAGCTGATGCATATCATGCATGTCTAGATGCTTTAGTTGTTTATTTTGTTTTGTTTACCTATGCAGGATTATATGTTCATGGAACTAACAATTTTATTCTCTTCAGGTCCATGATTTTGGCTTTTTTCGTTATGATCCTGATGCAATCCAATTCTTGAGCTATGAAGAGATTCCTCTTGCTCCTGAGGCTGCTTGTGTTGGTCTAGAAATCAGGGTTGTTGGTAATGATAGTGGTGAGAAGGTACTTAATTTGCATAGCTAGTTTTATCTTGTTCTTTGGCCTTTGCATTATTTTTGTTGCATCTATTTCTATTCATGGTCTATTGTTAACCCAGTAAACCAACTATTCTTGATTGATTTAGCACTTGCAGTATCCATATGAAGTTTTAAATCTTATATTTTTCTTTTGTTAATCCCATCCTTTATGTTAAAGATTGGTGTTTTTTTTTTTTTTTTTTTGTAATTCATTCTGGGGTTTGTTGTAACTTCTGGTTATATTGGGCTTCTATCTATTATTCTAGTTAGTTGTATTTGTGGCTTGTTCATTAAGCTGATTGATGGCTTGCTTTAAAAGCCACCTGGTCTGTGCTTTGTTTAAGCCATCATTAGTTAGGTGAGAGAGGATAAACATAGATTATAGGCTGTGTAGCAGGGTTATGGGTTCCATCCCCAGATCCGCCTGCATTCTTCCTACTTTCCAATAGTTGATTTATGCTGCTTTCTTTCCCATGTATATAGTCTATTTGCCTGAACAGCACAAATCTGTTTGGTTTGTTTGTGGTTTTATCTGTCTGGTTATATTTTCTTTTTGTTTGGTTGTCCATTGTCTGGTTCGGCAGTATGGCTTCCATTTGAATCTGTTTTTTTTTTCCTTTTTATTTATGCATCTGGTTGCCTTAACATGGTATCAGAACCCATGATACTGATGTGCGATCCAGTTTGATGATTTAGTTCTGTTTCCTTATCTATTTGTGCTGTTCTTTTTGGGTCTGATGTTGGCCAACCCTCATTTGACATGATTCTGTGGCTACATAAATGGTATCCTATGGTGTATGTTGACTTTCTGATGTAGGAATCTTATTTATTTTACTGTAATTTACATATATTTTATTAGGTGTTTATTTGTTGGTTTGCCTTTTTTTAATGAGGTTTGTTGATTTTCCATTATGAATTGGCAGGTTTCAATTTTGGCTGGAACTCTTGCTCGCTTGGATAGAGATGCCCCTCATTATAAGAAGTATGTGATGTGATAACTATTCTAGACTTGTTTGTTGACCATGCACCCTTGCAATGAACAAATGAAAAAATTCCTGCCATCACTTTTTTTATATATAAAATAAACCATATTAATCTTTGGGGCTGTTGCCTGCTGGTGATAATCTTATGATAATTTGTGAAACCGTTCTCTTTATTTGGCATAACTGTTTTTCTAATTTATCAACCAAAGAGAAAAGAAAACAATTTCTAGTCTATGTTTAGATTCATGGGGAAATGGAATTGATAGAAGGAATTGGAGCGAATTCCCAAGATTACCTGATCAAGCATTATTTTTGAGAGAAAAGGTAAAGTAATTCATTAAACCAACTGAGAAAGAAAACAGCCTTGCCCAATAAGGCACTGGGCAAGACAGAAAAAACACTTTGTACATCCCAAAAAATCTCTATTTGAAACTCATAAAAAGAAAGCTGAGCTCAAAAAGAGAGCTGAAAGGACAATTCTTGAGCAACTTGTGAGTTGCCCAAGAGTATAACCTTCCCCAAATGCTCTTTATAACTTCCACTTCTGAACTAAATTTGTCTTTGAATAGCATCCGGTTTCTTTTCGTCCAAATTGACTCCACCACTATTGTTGGCACCACATTCCATAAAGTCTTACCTCTCCTCGACAACCCCTTACAAACCAGCCCTGTAACAACACCAATACATACCTTGGGAAGCACATTTGAACTCCAAGCACCCTTAGTATTTTCATCCATATTTCCCAACTGAATCTACAGTGCAGAAAGAGATGCTCCAACTCCTCAAGACTGTTGCCGCAGAGAACACATCTGCTGGGTTCTACCTCCTTTCCTCTCTTTGACAAGTTGTTAGCTGTTAGGCACCTTCCCTAAGCTGTCACCCACAAGCAAAAAGAGGCTTTTTAGAGTAGCCACCGTTCTCCAGACCATGTCTTTGGGGAAATTAGCTTCCTCTTCAGCACATTGTTGTAAAAGGATTTCACTACGAAAATTCCTGATTTCTCCCATACCCAAATCCTCCTGTCCCAACTTGTGCTATCCACCCTTACCGCATTTGGGATTTGCATTAAGTCTTCCCATTACTCCACTTCCCATTCGTTTAGGTTCTTTTTGAAACTGGGACACCACACTCTTGCCCCTCCACCTTGTGAGAACATCTCCGATACCAAACAATCCTTGTTGAGAGACATATCAAAAAGAGTTGGGGATCTGTCCTTCAGAGAACTATCCCTGCACCAGACCTCCTGCCAAAAATTGGTTCTTGACCCATCTCCTACTTCCAATCTTGTTCCTTGCCTGAATTCCTTCTCTAATTTCTATATGCACCTCAGACTGCACATCCATAGGGTAGGTTTGTTTCCCTTGGGTCCCATTTGGAAGGGGAGGAACCTTCCACGGGAGTGGGAGTAACTGTGGAAGGCTCAACATAAGATTCAACCAGAATTGGCAAATGAAAGGACGAAGAAATAGTTTAGGACTCTCCCCCTTAGAAGGATGACTATAAAAGGGAACCGACTCTATAAAGGTGATATCCATGGAAACAAACTGGGAGCCACTAATGGGATCAAAACAAACAATACCCTTTTTGTGTGGATGCATAACCAAGAAAAATACACTTCCGAGCCATGGGTTTAAACTTATGTCTCTTGGAGATGGGAATGTGGACATAGCAAGTGCAACCAAAGACACACAGAGGAATGGATAAGACCTCAACACTGGGAAAGAGAATAGCAAAAGGAGACTTTAACCCTAAGACTTGGGAAGGCATATGGTTAATAAGATAAGTGTCTGTTAAAACTACATCCCCCTAAAATTTCATAGGAACATGGGTAGCAAAAAGAATGTTCCTTGCAATTTTCACAATATGTCTATTTTTCCTCTTTGCTACTCCATTTTGCTATAGAGTACTGGCACAAGAGCTCTGATGAACAACCCCAAATCTATCTAGGTAGGATGTAAGATCTTTCTCAAAAATATTTCTTAGCATTGTCGGATTGGATTATTTTGATGTGGGTATCAAATTGGGTGAGTATATATTCGTTCAAATGTTGCACAAGTTTAGGCACTTTAGCACGAGAACGCATAAGGTAGATCCAGGTATATTGTGAAAAATCATCAATAAACATGATGGGATATTTGTAGCCACCCATACAAGGTAAATGACAAGGCCTCTGCACATCTGAGCGAACAATATTGAAAGGAACATTAGATCTTTTATTGCTTGAAGTATAAGTGTTCTTACAATGCTTTGAGAACTCACAAGACCCATGATGTAGACTTGACAAACTTATTCCTTTAAATAGTTCTGGAAACAACTGACTCAATGAAGAAAAAGACAAATGAATGATGATGACATAACATAATACGGCTAGTGGACTTTGAAGCCAAAGCAGTTCTCTGAGGTTATACTGGCTTTGCTCAGGCATGTCTAGCAAATATTTCCCATTCACCTCATGGACATTCCCAATCACCTTCTAAGATTTCATGTCCTGAAAAATACAATATGAAGGGTAAAAGGTCTCAGTGCAATTCAGTAGTTTAGTTAAGTTACTAACTGAAAGCAAATTAATATTAAGTTTATGCATATGAAGAATAGAGGATAAGGTCAAGGCATGTGATGTTTTGGTGTCCCCCTTTCTTGTGATAGGAGCAAGAGAGCCATCAACCAGGGATATTTTGTCCCGACCAGAAAGGAGTTGGTAAGAGGTGAATAAATGTGAAACATTGGTCATATGGTCAAAAGCAGCATAGTCAATTATCCAAGGGATTTTATGAGTACCTAAAATAGTGGCATGATTTGCAGTGGAACAAATACCTGAATGTGCATACGCAGAGGAAGGAATTGTTTTTGATGAAGTAGGTATTGTAGTAGTAGACTCCAAATGATTGATTATTCGGCCATACTTCTCACCACCTTGTCCCTATTCAATCTGTGAGGAGGTGGCTACATTTGCATTTCCACCTTTTCATTCTCAATCCTCTTTCCATTGTTTGCATTCTTGAGTCTAGCAAGAATGAGCTTTGGATGTAGCTTTTAACAGGTGTCTTTAGTATGTTTAAGCTTCTTGTAGGACTCACAAATAACCATAGTTGTTAAGGCATCTAGGCGAGCCTAGGCGACCACAAAGCGCTTAGTTGCCTAGGCGACGCCTAGGTGATGGAATTTGAAAGTATAAAATATATATATCCCTACTTCTCTTAAGCTACGTTATTGGTTTTTTATACTAACAAACATACCTGTATGCTAGCTATTAGCAATAAAATCATTTGAATAAAACATAACATGCCGTGGCTAGCATCCAGGCCAAAATAAAGGGGGCTTGCAGATAAGAAAAGAGTGAAAAATAAGGGGGCGGAACCCCTGCTTCGTTCACAACATAAGTTGTCCAAGAGGACGATGTGAACTGTGTTTAAGGGGGTGGAGACCTTGTTTCAAGCTAAAAAAATGGAGGATTGTTAAGAAGAAGAAGAAGAAGAAGGAGGAGGAGGAGGAGGAGGCGGAGCCCCTATTTCATCCCAAAAGAAGAAGAAGAAGAAGGAGCAGGAGGCAGAGCCCCTGTTTCATCCCAAAAGAAGGAGCAGGAGGCGGAGCCCCTGTTTCATCCCAAAAGAAGAAGAAGAACGTACCAGGAGGTCTTCCCGTCATCGTTTTCTCTTCTCAGCTCTCGTTTTCTCTTCTCTTTTATTAAAGTAAAAGAGAATTACTTTAATAAAAAAAGATAATATACAACAGGGTGTATTGTAATAAGATAAAACAAACCAATAAAAATGATATAATACATATACACATTCAAAAAAATAGTATAACATATATATGTGTGAGCGCCTAATACAAAAACACCTAGGCGTTGGGCGAGGTGACTTCTAAAAATCGCCTAGTCGCCTTGACAACTATGCAAATAACATCTTTCTTCCCAATGTTGGCCTTTGGCTTCATGCTGGCATTAGCATAGTGATCCACATGTGGCTCTACAAATTGTGCCTATCATCTGCTCTCCTCACTACTCACCATAGCATAAGCCTGAGATAAAGTCACCTCATCTTTTGCCAAAACATTCTGCCTCACAATATCATAATTTGGATTGAGTTCGGTGAGGAACTCAAAAATCCGATTTCTCTCCACCAGCTTTGTATGTGTTTCAGCATCCTCTATACAACCCCAAACAATAGTCTCCATCAAATCAATCTCCTGTCCATAGTTTTCAAGGCGCCAAGGCGAGGCTAGGCAACCACAGGGTGCCCAGGCGCCTAGGCATTGGAATTTTAAAATGTTAGCTTTATTGAGTTTTTACTTTATATATGCTTTTCTAAGTCATTTTATTTGTTTTGTGTGCTAACTAGCAAGCATGTACACTAACTATTAACACTATAAATCCTTCAAATGAGTATAAATTTCATATAAAAAGCTAAAAATATAAAATATTATCAACAAAAAGGAGTCTAAACCAACTAGGCAACTACACTAAAAAACTAAACTAATAAAGTAATAAATACTAAAAATATTTTTTAAATCCATGAAGAGTCAAAGACATACCTTTGAGTTTGAAGTGAATGTTGAGCATTGTCCTTCTTGAGTGCTCTCTCTTTTCTCACTTTTCCTTTAACACACACGCACACACAAATCAATAATAAATTAAACAAAAAGCATTGTAAATTTACAATAAATGAACAAATAATAAAAGGAATTTTCAATTATGTAAAAAACTAGGAATCAAATCAAACACATATGACATACCTTGATTGAAATTTATCTATTCTAGGCATTTAAAGGAAGTAGGAACCAAATCAATCAATGAATAAAACCATAACAAAAAATAAATATGGCACTTAACCAATTCTCCAGAATCTCCACTAAAGGATTAAGGATAACAAAACATGAAGTTTATAGATGATCAATAAGGAAAAGTATCTAGTTAATTTCAACATCTAGGTAATAAGAGCCTGCAATCCCTCCACTAAATCCACCAACATCATCCGCATCCTCATTGTCTTCATCTTCCCCATCAAGTTCTACGACTTCATCTTCATTATCCTTAATGTTTCTATCCCACATCGAGTCTTCATCTTCTTCTTCTTGCACAACACTCTTTCCTTTGTCTTGTCCCTTACCATCGCTTCTTCCACGACCACCTCTACCTCTGCTTCTACTTGCACGTGTATAAACTGTATATGCACTTCTCCTTAGCCTATTTGCACCCTCAATAGCTTCAGTTGCTCCTAATGCTTCATCCACTTCATTCCATGTGAATTCACCACCTTCATGAACGAGCTCATTTGATGGCTCTCTTCCAGTCAACCATTTACTATTCTCATGAACATCATCGAAGCAAATGGAATCAAATTGTTGTGGGTTTGCACGTCTTGTCAAGAACCTTTCACGAAGACGTTGATTATATTGAACAAAGACAAGATCGTTAAGCCTCTTTTGATCAAGTTTGTTCCTCTTCTTGGTATGAATATACATTGATAACAAACAAAAATAATAATATTATAAAAATAAAATATTTTAACTTTTATAATCATAAATCAATTAATAAATAATAATAAAATTACTTACATGCTCAAAGGTGCTCTAGTTATGCTCACAGGCAGAAGATGTGCACATAAGACCTAATATGCGTAATGCAATACGCCTAAGGTCTAGTGCGCAATGTCCATAAGTATGCCACCAATCAACTATGAAGTACAAATTACAAATAAAGAAAAAATTAAATTAGAGAATGCAAATTCAAAGATAGCAATACAAAAGAATTAATGAAAATAAGATTCTAGAGGTATGTCTTACTTGGTTGTTTTGTTTCCCGTTGTCTAACTGCCATTTCCTTAGAAAATGCACCACGAGCATGCTTATATTCTTCCATTTGATGGGAGATCTTATCTTGAATTTCAATGTCACTCACCATCCTTTCAATACAATCTATGAAGCCTATTTCAAACTTCCCAATTGATGCTTCATCTTCAACTTTAGCTTTATAAAAGAGGGCTGGATTGAGGAAGAAACCAACAAGATGCAAAGGATGTTGCATCATATTATTCCAACGCTTGTCAAAAATTTCCAGAATGGGCTTATATTCTCTTTCTTCCCACCAATTTTTTTTTGATCTTTTCCCTTTCCCATTCCATTGCAAAGTGGAAGTACCCCATTGCAGGTTTTTCATCATCATCAACCAATCGTAAGACCTCCATAATTGGTTGGGAAGCTAAGAGGGCAATCCTTACATTTTTCCAAAATGTAATAGAAAGAATAGTGCTTGAGACTCTTAAACCCTCTGGTTTGTTTGTCCATTTACTTCTATTCCACACATCACTAATAAATAAAGAGCACAATGGCGCTTTGAAAGTGAGCAAGCTTTGCAAAGTAAGAAATGATGTGGCAAACCTTGTAACAACACATCTAACAAGACCTCTCCCATGTGTTTTCTCCCTCATATAAGCAAGGAGAAGATGATGCTTGTAGATAAAGGCCGTCACATGTCTTGCCTTGGCAATCCAACTCTTGGTAGACTTCAATGAAAAAAAAAAAACTCTTGGTAGACTTCAATCCTCCAACAACATGAGGTCCAAACAATGAGCAGCACAAGGTGTCCAAAATATATTCTTTCTCTTTTATCTTCAAAAGGTCTCCTGTAGCAATATAAGCAGAGTGATTATCAGTAACCACTTGCACCACATCTTCTCCTATTTCCTCAACAACCTTATCAATCAATTCATACAAATAAGCTGCATTGTGGATTTCATTGGAGGCATCAACTGATTTCAATAAGAAAGTACCTTCAGGAAAATTCATCAAAAAGTTTATCAAACTTCTTTGCCTCTTATCTGTCCATCCATCAGACATAATAGTGCAACCATAAGTTTTCCAAGAGGCCTCATACTCCTTGTAAAGCAATTTTGTTTTTTCAACCTCCCCTTTCAAGAGTGGCTCTCTCAATTCATGGTAACTTGGAGGTTTGTACTCAGACCCAAATTGTGCAATTGCTTGTACCATAATCTCAAAACTCGTCAACTTTACTTTGTTGAAGGGTATTCCAGCTTGATAAAACCATTTTGCAACGTATTCATTCACCTTTTTTCTTTCTTCCTTTTTCAACCGACTTTCTATGCTTGTTTGCACCAAGTGTCCCTTGTGCCTTACTTCTACCACTTCTTCTGGACTTGGCCTCACAAAAGCAACCATGGGTCCTTTAACATTTTCCTTCTTTTTTTTTGTGAAAACATGGGGCTTAATGGTTGGGCACTCCTACTAGTTGAAATGGAGCCACCTACTTCCGTAGGTTGGTTACTTTCATGGTGAGATTCTCTCTCATAAACCATTTGCTCCCATGGCCCACAACTGTCCTCCACTGTGAAATCACTTAACGGTTTATTCCTCTTATTTTTGTATATGTATTCTTGCATCTCCTTTGCAATACTCCTTGTAGTTTTTGGACACTTGGTAACATCCCCAAATCCTCCAATTAAATGCTAGTTTACTCTCTTAATTCCTCCTTTGACAATCTTTCCGCACAAGGAACACGTAATAGCTTTTTTGTCCTCTAAATCATGCCAATATGCATATTTCCATGCTGCATCTTTTGACTGGGCCTTATTCTTAGTGTTAGAAGTGTTTTTGATTTGCCTCAGTTGCCATTATCTAATGAAAATAAAAACAAATCAGCAATGACAAATCAGTAATGAATCAATGATATAATCAGCAATGACAATGACAAATCACCTATAAAAAGATTAAGAGTCCAAGACCAAGGGCAAATCAGCAATGACATTAATTAATAAATTAATAACAACAAAAACAAGGCAAGCAAATTTCAGCTAATCAATAATTCAGTTATTCAGTTAGAAATAGAATTTAAGTAAAAATTTAAAGGCTAAAGCAAGCAAATTTCAGTTCAGCTATATAATCAAATATCAAATTGCAATATTGTAAATCAGAAAATGCAATATAGAAATAAAAATTAAAAAAAATCAGCCATATAATAAAATATAAAATTTTCAATTCAGCTTCAGCCATATAATCAAGTTTCAGAGTTGGACTTGTAGTTTAGCCAGGTAAAAACATTTCAGCCATATATACTTATATATATTAATGATATAAAAAAATTTGAAAAAACTGATAAAAAAATAAGAGTAGTTTAGCCATGTAAAAAAAAAAACACATTAATGCAGAAGAGAAGAAGAGAATTCAGCCATACAATCATATACATATATATATATATTAATGATATATATAATCACTGAATCAAGTTTCAGACATGTAGTTCAGCCATAAAAAAAAGAAAAAAAAACATTTGAAGAAGAGAATTGAATTCAACCATACAATCATTGAATCAAGTTCCAGACATGTAGTTCAATAGTTCATCCATATAAAAAAAAATCAGCCATATAATCATATATATTAATGATATAAAAAAACATTTGAATGAGAAGAAGAAGAATTAAAGAAGAGATTAGAGAAGAAGAATTGAAGAAGAGAAGAATTGAAGTGCTCTCATTGAGAATCAAAACAGTCCTCCCTACCATCATTAGTGAAACACAGGGGGCTTTCATTCAAGGGCGACAAATAACAGATCAAATCTTAATTGCGAATGAGTGTGTGGAGGAAATGAAAAGGTCTAGTAAGAGAGGATTCATTTGTAA